>KN173745.1:228904-239203 GCA_000758425.1 Nilaparvata lugens yeast-like symbiont | reverse complement strand
GAGACTATATCGTAAACGTCGTCCCGAAAGGCTTGCACAGTTTCTCAGTGAGGCTTGCTCAACGTATTCCTTCCATCAACCGACTTGAAATTTTTTTGAAATAGTCGAAAAAATATGATTTGTAAACAAAATGAAGCAATTCCCTAATATGCACCGATCCTCATTTGCACATTTTGGCTATCTGACTCACGGATTTTTGGGACTGTCATGGATTTTGTTAGGGTTACTTTAGTTGGCTGTCGTGGCCCCACCACGCTTGGACCAACGGGAAGATGAAGACAAGATTTCCTCCAACTTCTTCTGACCTCACTTGCGTGTCCCAAACGATTGCCGCCAATCAGCTGATTCCGCCCTTGATGGCCCTTGGATGAATCTGACCCTTCTGTTGACATTTATTAGAGCCTGGGGCCTGTGCGGCATCGTCAAGATAAGATTTTCCCATCACCGTACCTTCAATCTCTTGCCAGTCGGCGACCGCGGCTTGTAACGGCTAGGAAGCCGGGATTTGCTGCTAGTGCGCCATGGCCATGGCGCACAGGATATCCCTGTAGAGGTTGTTGGGAAACTTGTCTGGACAGGCCAGGAACCCTGGGCTAGTGCCCGAAGGCTCAACTCAGGTTCAAACACGGCCTGACATGTACGTACGTATTCAAAGACTTGTATGTTTGCGCCGGGTTTGAGGGGTATTTTCTCTCTCGCCTCCTGTTCGAAAATTAGCCAAGCTAGTTTCCCCTATATATTTCTTTGAACAAAAGTGTTGTTGGAAGCATGACACTCGGCGGCTGTGTCACCGGTAAATGCAGGCTCGACGCTGTATGTGGACATTGTACCAAACTTCAGCGAGTACAGCAATCAACTTGAAGATGAAGCCAGGTTCAGTGTGGTGGGAAAATACGACTCGCGTTGCTCTGGATCTGTCCGAGCTTCTCTCAACATCAATGACGGATTCGATGGCAAAATTGCCACGTCGACCGTATATTGCGCTCCGGGAAGCTATCTTGTGATTTGCATATCGGGACGCCGATCCTGCGGGAGATTTGTTTCTGTCCAGCCCCGACTCAGTGGACGCGGGCCGTTACATGACTTTACATGTTATCTGACCTCAGATGGTCACTCCTTGTGAACCTCCCAATACTTCGATGCATCACACGAGCAAGAAGTGATTACACAAGTGGTGAAAATATAAAAGGTCCAAACCTCACTGTGACAGCACCACAAGGCAGGGCAATGCAAGGCAGGGTCTCGAAAGGACAACTGTTGTTGCACGACGAGCTCATGTCGGAGGGCAGCGAAGGCCCAGCTATATACATGTGCTCAGGGCCCGTGCGCCGAGATGGGCCGTTCCGTGACATGGGTAGCCATATCCTGCCGTGACACTCACTTTGGCTTGAGTAGCATCTGCGTGTAAGTTGTCGGGATTCGAATCAGAAAAGGCTCTTCGTGAACATCAGATGGAATACGCGCTTTCACGAAAGGTTGAAGCGAATAGGACGGTCAAGCGATCGCTCTAGGTGATCTCCAAGTCAGAGTCACGAGTCTGATGCAAGTTTGGGCGTTGACAAGACATCGACGGCAAATGCGACAGGGGACGGTAGTCAGACCACGCCCTGCACCCAGGGAGGCTAATGCAATGGCAAAGTGGAATCGACGCCTGTCTCTCGACCTCCCGAAGCCGACAGCAGCAAATATCGCCTGAGAAGACTAGGGCTCCGGAACACGAAAGACTACTCCCGATACCGATAACCAGCGGAGTCTGGAATGTTGACGTCGCCATCGATCGGCGGGTCGGTGGCCGAAGACGATGACGTGATAGCGTTATGGCGGGCGCTACTGAGGACGCTACGTGAAGGCTTAGTATGTAGCAGACTTTGTTGTAGTTTACCGCCCTGAAATCTGCCATCTTGGCTGAACAAGGTCGCAGATATTCTGGAAATATCGACGTGTGGCCCACGTCGGCCTTATCAACCCAAGTGTGGCCCGCGCGACTACCTGCTAGAGTTGACGATGATGACGGATCCGTGCAGCGGGCCAACAAACGTGGTGTCAGCTCATCTCAGTCCGACCCCACCAAGCATCGTGGCCTGCCTTGCAAGCCGGAGATGAACGAGACGCAGAAAGAGACAAGGGCAAAAGCATCACAGGCAAAAGTACGACGAAGACGGTTCATCCGAGGCATGGGAAGACGATGGGTGAGGCACAGGCCAGCAGGATAAGGACACACGTGGGCGGGGTCTCATACCCAACAGATGTATACTTGTTCCGCGCATGATGTTGATGGTAGGATGTGGTTCAGAGCGGAGACGAGGGGCAATGATAGATAGGCACGAGAGTGGGGGGGACGCCGACGTTGAAGGCTTTGAAAAAACAGGGCACGACACTCAGAATAGCCATCACTATCCCCTGGCATGCCGAGGTCTTTAGGGTGTTGAGCCAAGTAGGAAGTGGCCCGGCGCAAGTAGGGAGGAAGCGGCGGTAGTGTATCTCGAGGGTCGAGAATGTTTAATGTCGTGGGTATTATGACGATAGAGGCTCCGATAAACGGAGCGACCGGTGAAGGCGCTTGTCGACCTAGCGAGGGGGAGCACGAGATAAGCTTCAGAGGCTAAGTCAGGTGGAGGGAGGCTTGTGGTTCAAGGTGCTCCGAAGATGCCGACAAGGGCTGTGGCACGTTTGTTGCTGAGGTTGATGCTGTTGCTGTGGCTGTCGTCGTCGCCGTCGTCGTATGATTACGCAGCAACGCAGCGATCACTGGGGCATGTCCGGCTGGCTTCGCGCAATCGCATGCCTCCAGGCAGCCCTCCTCTGGGAGAGGGAGCTTGTGGCGCGACAGCTTGTGGCTTTGTGGCGCAGAGTTCCCGAGCCAGGCGCCTTTGGGGGGCGGGGGGAGGAGCCGGTGCAGCGCAGCATCGGGGAAAAACGGAAAGGCTAAGTCGCGAGTGAAACAGGGTGGGCGAGGCCGACTTTTGTTGGGCACGAGGCTTTCGAGGGCGCGGCCTCGCGTGCAGTGTTAGCTATGCTAGGGGCCGTCGTCTGCTTTGCGTCTTGGGCCGTGTCGTCCGTGGGCGCTGTGAGACGGTGGTGGCGGCACGTCATGCAGCCGCATGCCGGCTCATCCCGGCATCTGGGGGCGGACCGGCGGGGGTGCCTCCGGTGGTGCTTCCCCGGGGGTGCCTCATGTGCTTGTACGTTGCACCTACAAGGTCTTGGCTACCCGCAACCTGTGCCCTGGGGAGCGGCAGATGAGTCCCGAGACCTTTGACGCAGCTGCGCCGTGACTGAAGCCGGTCGCTGGAAAAGGGACCACCCCCACTGCGCACCTTTACTCGGCCGCGTCGGATCTTGAGCCTTCATCCCTCTCCCTCCCTCCCTCTCCCGCTCTCTCTCCCTCGTTACGAGTACGTTGACAAGAGTCTGATTTTTTTAAGAAGCCGCCCGCGAGGCCGCGGTCACCGTGCGATGTTCCAGGGTAGTTGTCGGGTTATACGATGCGTGGCATAGCTTGACTCACTGTACGGCATTCCCCCCCCCCCGCGGTGCACTTGTCTCGTACGCAGGGTGGGTAGCACAGGGGAAGGGGGCCACGGCCGAGGAGGCCGAGGACGACAGGCGTCAGCTGGCCCGTCTGAGCTGTCTCGCACACAGCCAGCGAGGTAACACGAGAAAGGATGTGCAGGCCAAAGCAGCAGGGTCTTCTGCGGTAGGTAGTGTGCATGCATGTGGCATGCATGTGGGTTGGGTGCGGTGCCAGGGCGCAAGCGCGTGGCTGGTGTGTCTTTGGTGCTTGCGCTACAGAGGAGCGGAGGCATATGCACCGCCACAGGTCCTCTCCCGCCCAATGCCCCCCGTCCAGGCCCGAGGTATCGAGTACCGCAGCGGGCAGCCCCCCCCGTGCCCAACGGCCCCCCCATCTGTCCATCATGGGCTGCCCGCAAGGCATTTTTCCCCCTCTCTTCCCGCTTCCTTTTTCCATCGTCCGTTTCGTTTTCTTTTCCTCGTCCCTGTCGACCCTCTGGCGACCGCAACGACTGCCTCGCCGCCTCGCCAATTCCTCCCTCCTCCGGCGTTTGATCTGCCGCTGCTTCCTCGCAAGCCGCAGTGCACCCTCCTTCCGTCCCACCCTGTCGCCAAGTACTCGGTACGCCTGCGGCCGCCTCCGCTAGCCGGGGCTCTTGTACCCAAACGGCCGCCAGACGACATCATCGTTCGTCAACCGCCAGATTTTTACACGCAGTCCGGCCGCCGCCTACGTCGTCGTCGACGCCCCGGCTTGAAGCCAATTCTACCTCGGCACCTCCTGATCGTACCCGGTACGCGCCATTTGCGCCGTCCGGCCCTAACTCGTGTGACCTCGCAGCTCGCCGTTCGATTTCGTCCAAGGCCTCCCCCCCTCGTGTCCCGTCCTGCCTCGCTCCTCGCCGCTGCCGCCCCGAGACCATCCCAGCTGGATGCCCCCAGCTTGACAGCTTGCTGGCACATCCCATCGACCGTCCATCCCGCCAACCCTCCGCCCGTCCGTCCTCCGACGTGTCCCGGGCTTACCCTCCTTTACCCCTCCCCTCTTTCCCTCCATTTCTCTTATATCCTCCCATGAGCCGGCACGCTCTTGCGACCTGGTGCGGGCCTCCTCTTCGCCGCGGCCCGTCCCCCATATTATTAATATCACATGCCTCTCGCCTTCGTCTGGCCTCCGCCAACTCCGGGCGCCAGCTCTTTTCCGTCTTGATGACCGCCTCGGGCCGCCCACACGCTCTGTCATCCACATCATCGGTCACTCGCTCTTCTGCTTGCCCTGCCCACTCCTCGTCCCCTGCCCCCTTCATGGCGTCTAATATGAGCGCTCCCGACCACTCTTGCCACACGTCTCCGCGCACTTCCTCAAGAACCTCGTCCGTGGGCTCTACACGTACCTCGAGGACCTCCGTCTCTGGCAAGCGCATGTCCATCTCCAACCGCCGACTCACCGACTTCAACCCCATGTCTTCCATCGATGTCTCTGCCCTCGAAGAGGCCATGAAGGCGGCCGCCCTGGACCAACACCGTGGCTATGCCCAGAACCGGTTCAGCGAAGTCCGGCAGCACCGCCCTACAGAGCACATTTCTCACTCGGCTGCTACCGGCTACCAGATCCTCCGCGAGCCTACATGGAACAAGGGTGAGACCGTCTCTCCTATTGTTTTTTCCCGTCTTCTTCGCTCACTCAATGTTCGTCTCCACCTCCGTCCGCTGCAGGTCTTACCTTTACACCTGAGGAGCGCGTCTCCATGAATCTCACCGGCTTGCTCCCTCACGCTATGGAGAGCCTTGAAACTCAATGTGCCAGAGCTTTAAAGATGATCCGAACCCGAGAAACCAGCATTGACAAGTATCTGTATTTGTCCACCATCAAGCACGAGAACGCCGACCTTTTCTATTGCCTCGTCATGGACAATATACGCGAGCTCATGCCTCTCGTCTACACGCCCACCATCGGCGATGTCTGCTTGCAGTACTCGACCCTCTATACACGCCCGGAGGCCCTCTACATCTCCTTCAAGCAACGCAGGTCCATCCGCACCATGCTACAAAACTGGCCTTGCATCCATCCGGAGATTTGCGTCGTCACTGACGGCTCTCGTATTTTGGGCCTTGGCGACTTGGGCGTCAACGGCGTCGGTATCTCCGTGAGTGCCACCATGGACACCATGCCAGTGGTGCCCCCCTCATAAATGCCTCTCCCATTTCTTTTCTCGGGGCCGACCACTGATGGGCCGCAGATTGGCAAGCTCGCTCTCTATACCGCTGCCGCCGGCATCCATCCCGGCAAGACGCTGCCCATCATCTTAGACAGTGGCACCAACAATGAGAATAACCTCAAAGATCCCTTCTATCTGGGCCTGCAGCAAAAGCGCGTAGCGAAAAAAGTAGAGCAAGAATTTATGGACGAATTCATGGAGGCCGTCAAGGACGTCTATCCCGACATGGTCGTTCAGTTTGAGGATTTCGAGAGCGAAAAGGCCTTCAACTACTTGGCCCGCTACAAGGACATCCACAAGTGCTTCAACGACGACATCCAGGGCACTGGCGCCGTCGTGCTCGCAGGGTAAGTGTTGGCACGCTGCGACCTGATGCTGCCGCCCATGACCGCTGACCAGCACCACCAGATACATCGGCGCCGCCAACCTCTCCGGCGTACCAATCGAGGAGCAGCGCCTGGTCTTCATGGGAGCCGGATCAGCAGGAGTTGGCGTCGCTAAGCAACTGGCCGAGTACTACACGCGTCGCGGCCTGTCCGAGGAAGCGGCCCGGAAAAAGTTCTGGCTCGTCGACACCAAGGGACTCGTGACCAAGGATCGAGGAGACAATCTGGCAGAGCACAAAAAATACTTTGCGCGCACCGACAACGAAGGACAGCAGTTTTTCACACTGGAGCAGGTGATTGAGTACGTCAAGCCGAGCGCTCTGGTTGGCCTGACGGCCACCTATGGCGTCTTCACCGAGTCCGTGGTGCGCGCTCTCAAGTCTTCGGTAGATGGAGGCGGCCGTGGGCCGTCGGCCCTGACGGCACCGTCATATTCGCATCCGGCTCTCCCTTCCAGCCCTTCGACCTCAAAGTCGGTGGCGAGATTGGCTCCGTCACCTACCATCCCAACCAGGGCAACAACGTCTACGTCTTCCCCGGCCTCGGCCTCGGTGCCATCCTTGCCAAGGCATCCCGCATTACGGATGACATGGTGTACACGTCGGCCGAAGCTCTGGCCGGTACGCTCAACGTGGACGAGATACAGAAGGGTCTCATCTACCCGAGAATCGAGCGCGTGCGCGAGGCCAGCGTCATTGTGGCCCGTGAGGTGATGAAGACGGCGCGCCGCGATGGCGTGTCATGCCTGCCCGAGGCCATGTGGAACGAATGGGAAGAATGGGGCGACGTGGCACTGACGGCATACATCAAGCAACGCAGATATGATCCGCTGTGCTTTGCCGATGCCAAAACTTTCGCGTAGATCTTTTTGCGCGCTTCATGGCCAAGGAGGGGGGGAAAAGGGGGGTGCTGGGGGAATGGAAGAAGCTGGATGGTAGGGCGTGAAAAAGAAGAGAAAAGGAATGGACACGGTTGGAAGATTAAGGAGGAAAACACCTCACCGGCAGGTGCGGTTTGGAGCTAATCCCGCCTGAATCGTCGTTGGCTTTTTGATCTGGACTGGTTTTTCGCCGGGGGAAGCCGCCCCGACGGTTGTCAATAGGCTGACGCTGACGAGATTAATTCACCGTCGTGTTTTCCTCCATGGCGGCTTTTATTTGCGTACCGCGCGGGTCCTTGTCAAAATGTCGATGCCGGGTCGGTTCGCGGCTCAAAATTGAGAACAAGAATGAGGATGGCTCAGTCAGATATGAATGGCTGGAAGGGAGGCGTTTTTGGATGGCGGAATGGCAAATCAAAGCAAGGGATGATGGTGCTGCAGCCCTAACCGGGACAAAAGCTACCATGTAGGCGAGGGTGGCACAAGGCCACGTCATAGCAGAAAGCTGATCAAGCCATCCAAAGCCACGAATTCGCGCTATCGAGGCTGCAAGTTTACCGATTGGACACGTCATTTCGAGCATCCATCTCTTGCTATCTCCGGCTCGCATTGCACGGCTTTTCGTACAATGTGGTCCGCTCAGTGGCCCCTGCAGAGGCCCGCATTCGGTGTATGGGGGGCATGTGAGCAGCACCCGAGTAGTTTGTGCTTGTGAGGGCTTATTAGGAAATCCCGCGCCAGTCTTCCCATACGGTATTTCCAGGTCAGCTAGAGCGGCATTCAAGCGGACAAGGGAGGGCTGTCGGGGAACTTGACATGTATGCAGCCTGGTTTTGAAGCATCGAGTCTTTGTGTTGTCCTCGCCATTCAGGGGTGAAGTTGTAGAGTTCTGAAGTTGCGTCGGCCTTGACCAGGTCTAGAATGGCTGCATTCATCTCTGAAGGCGTGCTCGATGAACACGTTGATAGCTAACCCTGCTTCTACGGTGTTTGGCTCGCACGGTTTTATTTTCTTTTGCTGCACATGAACGACAATGGCGGTGGTCGTCCTGATTCTTCAAGGCCAATCTCGCAGCCTCTCCACGTGCACGAACATGTACCCTTGGGGTATGGAGTCAACCGCAAAATGGACAAGAGAAGTTGGATAGTCAATCAATCAATCGGCATCCTCATGGCAAATACCAGTCTTCTGTCGAGGTAATTGTTGCTTTTGTTTGTGAGACAAGTTCCACGCCCCAGAGGGGAGAGAACTCTTATTGTCAGGCGAGACATTGGGCAAACAGACCCGAGAGTTGGGGAAAGGACGAGAGTCATCGAAGCAAGGAGGAGCATAGGCATGGCTTTTTCTATTTTCGTCTACTTTTTTTCTTCACGTGTCAGAGACAGCAGCGAGGTTATTTAGCAGTTGACGATAATCGCTGCCAGCGTGCGGAGTAATAATCGGTTTGCTTTTTCGGGATCGCAGATGGGAAACCCGGCCCCGCTACTACCCCTTGTCCCCCGATAGAGGCAATTTGCGTGACGAGGACGAAAGACGGGCAGGAGATGATGTGCATATGTGTATCGCGAGTATATGCGAACAAGTCTATCATGGCGTCTAAGTAGAGGCGCATCGTCGCGTGGGATTCACGCTGGAGTCGGTAGAATGGCCTCGAGCAGGTCCGAGCGTGGCCTGGAAATGCCGGCCGAGCAGCTTGCCTCTGGATCTAGCTGGTGAGTGCGAAGGTTGCTTGATTTATATTCATGCGGGTGTGTTTTGTAAGCATGTGAAATACACCTAGCTGTGTGTATCTTCGCTACCAATGTTTGTGAGCGATGTTTTGGCTCCGTTGCGTGGCGATCAGCAGCCTTGCAGTGCATCGGCTACGCGAGTGGGTGTAGGGTAGGACGGCCACACAGTGAATCCCTTGGTGCGAGCTAGGCTGCCTGCATCTCGACCGGAAGCGAGGACCTGCTTCAAGGGCGAAAAAGAGAAGCATTATGGTGACTAGTAGATAAGCCGCAGATGTCGAAGCCACAGTCGTCCTATGAGACGCTTGCTGTATTTCTGCACTAGGCGGGAGTCAAGGGCGGAGGGCTGGAGACAAAACGAGGCGGCCGGAAAGCGGGCCACAGATGCAGCAGAGTTTGGGTTTGTTGTGCCAAAGGTGAGCCGCGACCGCAGGCGGCCTAGTCAAAGGCTAGCAAAATGATGCCAAGACATGTTGAGAGATGCGCGAGTGATGCAGACAGGCGAACCATGTCAACACACAGAGAAGCCGAAAGAATATGGCTCTCGATTCATTCGCGAGGCCCTAAAAGATGGAAGGGACCAGTCGGAAATAGACGCGAATTGTCACCTCAAAATTCGCGGGTGTGCAGTTGGCCACTTCCTGCCCACCGTGTTGCCTTAAGAGGCGACATCGCATTATAGCGGGACAGGTTGACTCTGGGCTGCAGCCGCGGGAGGTTGCGGACGGGGGCCCTGGACCGCGAGTCTTCCTCCACGTCCGCCTCTGTCTCCCTCCCCTCCGTCCTACTTGATAGAGCCAAGGCATAAAATATCTCAATGGCATCACCTTGGTCAAAGCTGATTCAGGTCAGGACTGGGTCGGCGGGAGGTTCTGAAGGAGCATGCCTTGGGCGTGCAGCACAGAGGCAGCCCACTCGCTAGCCGCCCGTCATATGGGGCCTTAAAAAGTGGACCCAGAAAAGGCCAGGACGGAAAAGGGGCGGGCCAAGGCCGGGGGAAGGAGGAGAGGGGCGCCGACGCCCCCGCGGCCAGCGACGCAGACGAAACCACCGACACCAACGAGGCTGGCGAGACCGGCGGCGCCCACCACCGGGGCGTCAAGCGAGGCGCCCAAGATTCCGCGAGCCTCGCCGATTCTCCCACGGCCCGCAAGCCCGCCAAAGCCGTCAAGAAGCGTGCGTCGCGCGCCTGCTTGGCCTGTCGAGTACGCAAAGTGCGCTGCGATGTGGTGGAAAAGTCGCCGTGCAGCAATTGCTGCTGGGACCAGATCAACGTAGGTGCGCCGTGGGGTGACAAGAGGCCCTGGCTAACGGCAACGGCCCAGTGCGTTGTGGAGGAGAGCCGCCGGCGTAGGTAAGTCGACCTCGCGATTGCCGTCTTGATCATTCCCGTCTCTCTCCCTCTCCCTCCACCTCTCTCCCCTCTTCCCTCTCCCGTCCATCCCCTTCTCTCCTGGAGGAAAGCGAAGCTTCGGGCGCCATGGCGCTTGACCGGAGCGCTGCCACGTTGACTCATCTTACTAACGCTGCAGATGTCGGGGCTTAGGAAACCGCCGGGGGCCCCCAGTCTG
>KN173745.1:176375-215477 GCA_000758425.1 Nilaparvata lugens yeast-like symbiont | reverse complement strand
GGGGGGGTGCCGTCGGCCAGCGACCGACTTGCATTGCCGGGCCCTTTTCTCATGCCCCCCTCCCCGGAAAAAAAAGTAAGGCAGGGACTAGCTGCCATGAGTGAACATGATGGTGCTTTGGATGACTTCTGCGAGATAATGCCGCTTCCCGATCTGGCCAGAGGGCCTTGGCGATTTCGTGTTATCGCCAGGCATGTTTTGGCTGTCCAGCGGTCGAGGCCGGATATCTTGCCTCGGCTCGAGTCGAGCTCGCCAAAGGCCGGGCAAGAACCACCTAGGGGCCGTGGCCGACGTCGTCCATCGCGTCATGCTTCGCCGGCGGCCCGTCTCAGCGTTCCATCCGACAGCCCCCTCGTGAGCGAGGGCGCAGGGTATGTGGCATAAGCAGACCAATCCGGGGGCTTGATGCTCGCTTTATCGTGCCGTTCTCGGCGCTCGTACTGGCCCGGGTGACGCGCGTGAGGCCCCGAGGGCGTGAATAGGAGTCGAGATATATATCACCGCCATCGCACGGCTGCTCCCAGGGTCTGTCCCGTCGATATAGACACGCGTCCTCGGACAGGATGGATGCTCCCAGCTCGCTGTCGGCTCACGGCTTCACGCCGATCCCCCGAAACAGGTCGTTTGCGGCCATGTCGACCATGTCGGCGCTGTCCAACGAGTAGCTGCTTCCCGGTGACGAGGCGGAGGCGAGGACAGAGTGCCCGACTGACGGAGCAAGCTTCCCCATCTAGATGGTCAACTACCTCCACAGCTGAGCCGTGGTCAGCGGCTGGATCCTGCAGAGCGCGACGCGGAGCCAGGACGAGTGCCTCGGCGTGCTGCTGCGGCGCTCGCGCGGCAACTACGTGACGGCGCCGGACCCGGTGCACGCTACGTTGCTCGACGCGGTCGTGTGGCTCAACCTGGCGGTGGCAGTGACAATGCGGCCGCAGATGCCAAGCCGCGCCGCGTCGACCATCTCGTCGGGCGTCTCGAGCCCCATCGGCACGGCCACGCCGGCGCTCGACAAGGCTGGTGCCGGCAAGACGACGGTGGCTGAAACGGTCGAGGTCCTGGACCGCGGCGACACCGCCTTCCACCGGCCTTAGTCGGTGGCGCGGCCGGTGGTGCGGGCCTCGGCAGTCTTCATTGGGCTCGCCATGTGCACGGCCATCTGCCTCATCTTCGGGGTCTACATCGGCCAGCTGGTGGCCGAGTGCCTTCTGGACAACGGGTCGTGGACACGGCTGGCGCTGGTGGTGCCGATCCCGCTGCTCATCTGCGTCAGCCTCTTCTTCCAGGTCGTCTTTGCCAACCCGTTCCAGATGCTGGTGCCCATCGGCGGCGCCAACACCAACTCGCGCTACTACTCGTGCCACAAGCCGTGCCTGCGGCGCGCCTACGCCGACGGCTTCGTGCCGCCCAAGATGACCATCCAGTTGCCCGTGTACAAGGAGGGCATGGAGTCGGTCATCGTGCCGACGGTGCGCAGCCTGCAGGCCGCCATCTCCTACTACGAGTCGCACGGCGGCTCCGCCAACATCTTCGTCAACGACGACGGCCTGCGTGCCGGCCTGAGCGAGGACGAGGTGCGCAAGCGCCGCGGGCCCGAGGGCTTCGTGCGTCGCGGCAAGTTCAAAAAGGCCTCCAACATGAACTTTGCCCTCAACACGTCGCAGCGTCTCGAGGCCCGCCTGCAGGCCATGGTCGACGCCCGCTCGGACCAGGCCTGTCTCGACGAGGCGGCCGAGGCGGCCCTGACGGACGAGGCGGACGAGGCGCTGGCCCAGGTACTGGCGGAGGAGCCGCTGGCCTGGGCAGCCGGCGACATCCGCGTCGGCGAGGTCATTCTTATCGTCGACTCGGACACGCGCGTGGTGAGTCCCATGGTTCCCTGGCCCGTCCGCCCCGTCCGTCGCCGGCGCGCGCGTTTTGCTGACTGAGCCCTCGTCCGCCGCAGCCGGTCGACTGCCTCCTGTACGGCGCCGCCGAGATGTTCCTGTCGCCCGAGGCCGCCATTGTCCAGGCACTCGACGGGTGTCATGCAGGTGTCGCGGGACTACTTCGAGAACGACATCACCTACTTCACCAACCTCGTCTACACCTTGATCCGCTTCTCCATCGACTCCGGCGAGGTGGCGCCCTTTGTGGGCCACAACGCCTTCCTGCGCTGGCAAGGTGACTCTGATGCGGTGCCGCCCTCGTGCCGAGCTGTGCTGACGCCCACTCCCCTCAGCCGTCTAAGACGTCTGCCAGGGCGCCGCCGACGCCAGCGACTACACGCCCTACTGGTCCGAGAGCCACGTGTCCGAGGACTTCGATATGGCCCTGCGCCTGCAGATGAAGGGCAACGTCATCCGCGTCGCCGGCTACCACAACAACGAGTTCAAGGAGGGCGTCTCGCTGATCATTTACGACGAAATCATGCGGTGGCAAAAGTACGCCTACGGCGTCAGCGAACTCATCTTCCACCCGCTGCACCGCTGGCCGAGACGCGGGCCCTTTACGCCGCTCTTCTACACCTACCTGGGCTCCAACATCATGTACTCTTCCAAAATCTCCATCATGGCCTACATGTGCTCGTACTACGCGCTGGGCGCCGCCCTCCCGCTGTCCGCCATGAACTACTTTGTCGTCGACTGGTTCCGCGACGACCTGGCCTCGTGCTACCTGATGTCGTGGAACGTCTTCTCGCTCGTCGTCGTCTTCAACGCCGCCAGCCCCGTTGCCCTGGCCATCGTGCGCTACCGCACCGGCGAGCGCTCTCTGCTCGGTGCCCTGGTCGAGAACGACAAGTGGATGCCCATGATGACCGTCTTCTCCGGCGGCATCTCCTACCACATCGGCATCGCCCTCCTCGCCCACCTCTTCCACGTCGACATGCAGTGGGGGGCCACGGCCAAGGAGAAGGAGGACAGCAACTTCTTCCAGGAGATGCCGCACATCTTCCGCACCTTCAAGTACATGTACCTCATCGTCTTCCTCGCCGCCGCCATGGTCTACCTCGGCGCCTTTGCGCCCCCGGACTGGGCCATAACCGACTTCTCCGTCATCGTCCCCCTCGCCCTCAACCTCGGCTTCCACGCCCTCGTCTCCCTCCTCAACCCGAGCTTGATGATTTTCAACTACTGACGAGCCCGAGGCCCCAAGCGGAGGAAGAGAGAGAGCAGTTGGCGGTTGGAGGGGGAAAGGGGGGCAAAGGGGGCGGTATCCCATGAGGGAAAGAGAGCGAGAAGGAGAAAGGGAAAGAGAAAAGAGGGTGGTTTTTTTTTGCACTGGCTTCCTCCTTGTATAGGGCCAGCGACCGGGCTGTTTGAATTTCACTCGGTATAGACAGGTTTCTCCTTCTGCCACACATACCCCATGCGTATGAAATATATACACATCTGTATAGCTAGTCGATTATATAACAAACCTATAACTATAGTTGTTCATCACGTTTCATCTTAAGAGTAGAACGTGTCTACGGCAAATAAAAGAATAGCAAATAGAAAAAAAGCTCCAAATAGATGGGAGTGAGACAAAAAAACAGATCCCGTACGTACGCCGTCCAGCTAGCCTCATTTCAACTGCCCGTTTCTTCTCCTGTTTCTTCTTTCCCCTTACTGGGCCGCCGCCAGCTGGACGCCGCGACACTTCTTGCCCTTGGCGCTGCGCGATCCGCCCTTGAAGTGCTTCTTGCTCGACGCCGCCAGCTGCACGTCCTTGGCGTCGATGCCCCTCTCCAGCGCCACTAGAGTACGCGCCTTGCGTCCGCTGGGGAGCTTTCCCGCGTCGCCGCCGCCGTGTGCTGCGTGCCTGTGGCTAAAGGGCATCTTGAGGTGGCCCTGAACGCCCCGTTGTCTGAAGAAGCTGGAGTCGAGCGCGGCCGTCTTGGGCCCGGCCGGTAGGGCCTTGGCATCTGGTTCGAGCACCGACAGCAAGTCGTCCTCGTCCTTTTCGTCCCCTTCTCCCGCGTCTTCTCTCCCGTCCTCGTCCTTGCCTGCCGGCACGCGTCCCAGGGCCATGGCGGTGCTGCGTCGCGCCTCGGGCAGATGGTCCTGACCGTACAGCTCCCAGTTAAAGGCCTGCTCGTCGTCCACGTCGGGTGGCGGCTGGACAAAGAGCAGCTTGCCGTTGACGTAGTCCTTGAGCACGTAGCGAGCGGCGCGCGACTGGTCTGGCTGGCCGAGGCCCTGAGTGCGGAAGCCGCGGGCCTCCGCGTACGCCTGCAGCAGCTCCTCGGCCGTCGGTACGCCAGTGCCGCCCTCTTCCAGCGGTCGCGTGTGGATGCGGATGCCGTAGACGGCCTCGAGGAAGCGCTGCGGGATGCGTTGCGTTACGAGACCTACCGGCCCCGTATACTCCCTCATCTGATCGATGGGTAGCACGCCGTTACATACCAGCACCGCTTTGGTCAAGGCAAAGTTGGGAAAGACGAGGCCGGGGCAGTCGCAGAGCACGACGCGCTCGCTGAGGTACATCGTCTGGAAGTGTTTTGTCTTGCCGGGCGTTGACGAGACCGACACCTTTTTGGCCCCCATCAGCGCATTGATCGTCGACGACTTGCCCACGTTGGGGTAGCCCACGAGCCCGACTTGCAACTTTCCACCTGATTCTGCGCCACTCCTGTTAGTTCTTGGCTCTCGTCATGTTAAGGGGGGAGCACTTACCTGCATCTACGGGTGCATGCTGGAGAAGCACATCTTCCAATTCCTCCACGGTCAGAATCCGCGTCTCTTCGTCGCCGTTATGCCCTTCTCCCCCGCCCGCGTCCTCAAACCCCTCGTCTTCATATGAGCCATCCTTGACCGTGCGCTGAGCTGCGCCTCTAGTTGATGAGGACGGCGCGGCCTCGTCGTCCGAGTCGCTTTCCAAATCTTTTGACGCATTGAGCTCCTTGGCGAGGTGTGCCGAGAAGAACTTGTATTTCACTCCGGCTTGTTTCAGGTACTTGGCCCAGGCTTGTCGCTGTCGCAGCGTCATCATGTCCGCCTTGTTGATCAGGAGCAGGTTTTTCTTATTCGCGTCGACTTCTGTCACATATGACTCTAGATCTTCGGAGCGGAAAAGAAGCGGATTCCGAGCGTCGACGATCTGAACAATCACATCCGACCGCTCGATGACTCGCCAAAGCTGCCGCCACACCTCGATGTTGCGCTCGAACGGAGTCATGAGAAGATCGCTGTGCTCTTGAAGCTCGGAAAGCCCTCTTCTCCAGTTCAAGAAGCTCTCTCGCTCCAGCGCATCCAGTTCCCGTGGTGTGGTCGACGCATCCCACTTGGGCCTTCTCAGCCTACGTCCCTAGGCGTGCCTTGTGTATGCGATGCTTTCCGAGAACTACCCTTTTCTCTTGCGCTGACAGTAGATAGGGATTCTTTTGGTCTGTATGGATGATTTCGACGTTGTTCATCTTCTCTGCGACGAAATCGGTGCCGGCCAACTCGGCCGTGGCCAGGAACTCGTCCAGATCGCCTTGCTCCGTGACAGAGCGCATCTTGACCCAGGACGCATCCTGCTTCTCATTGATGAGATATTGCTCGCCCGTCGCGTGATTCATCCTGGCGATGGCCGAAGCCTTCCTCTTGTCCGAGCCTTTGCCTTTACCAAAGCGATCTTTCATCAGGGCATTCCCAAGCCCGACGCCCTTCTTGGACTTGGCCAGAGGCATGTATCTAGCGCCTCTTGATCTCGATCAAGAAGTCTGAATCCGCGAGACCTGTGTTTTTGAATAGACGCCGTCTTCAGATGTTGAAGAATTGGAGGTGCTGCCGTCTGCCAAAGTGGCTGAATAATGATGATGCGTAATGCAGTCAAGCGGACTTTGGGGGGGGGCAAAATTTCCACACAAAAAAAAAACGCGGGGCGTCTTTACTACACTGTACAAACACGTAGATATTACTACTCTTGATACTGTGCTATCGGTGACTGCGCCCCCCCCCTGCGTATCGGGTCCAGTTTTCGTCGCCGTATTGCACAATCTGTGTGAGTCCGTCCTACAGAGTCATCCGTCCATCTGCCCTCGCACGCAGCAGCGTCATAATGGCTCGAGGAAAGTGGATGTAAGCCCTGACCTTGACTTACACAATTCCTTGCCGGTGTTGATGTGATGTAGTGACAAAAAGTCCGCTCAGAATTTCACGCTGGTGCACCGCCCGCAGAATGACCCTCTCATACACGACCAAGACGCACCGTCGATGGTGTTGTATCCGATCGAAAGGAAAGACAGCCCTTCCAAAACAAAGCATCTCGAAGATCTTGAGTCTGAACTCGGCTCGGATGCTGCCAGTATCCGCGCCAACGAAGGCGAGGCGGTCTCGTACGGCGTCTACTTTGACGACAGCGAATATGACTACATGCAACATCTTCGCGATCTCAACTCTGGAAGTGGAGAGGCCTTTTTCATCGAGTCGAATTCTTCTAGTCACCAGGAAAAAGGAAAGCAAAAACAGTCGCTGGAGGAGGCGTTGAGAGACCTAAACCTGGAACGAAAAGGCGATAACGGGCTCGACGAGCAGATTCTTCCGTCGAAAAACCTAACTCGAGTCTCCTATGAGGCTCAGCAGGATGTTCCCGATTCTATCCGGGGTTTTCAACCTGACATGGATCCCCGGCTACGCGAGGTTCTCGAGGCTTTAGACGACGACGCATATGTAGACGACGATGACGACATCTTTCAACAGCTGGCAAAAGACGGGAAACAGCTCGAAGATGCGCAGTTCGAGGCGGCGAACAGCGAGGACTTGTATGACGATGAAGGCTGGGAATCCGAAGGCACCGCGAAGCCAGCCCACGAGTACAGAGATGCAGTGCCGGCTCTCGTCAAGCCACCAGATACGCAGCCAGAACATGGACTATCGCAAGACTGGTTGGAAGACTTTAGGCAGTTCAAGAAGGAACAAGGCAGGGAGCGCCGGCCTGTCGCGCCCTCGCAAACCGAATTGCAGTCGACTTGGACGACCACGACCAATGGCGGAAGGCGCAAGAAACGCAAAGGAGCCCTGACAGACGCCTCTAGCTACTTGATGACTTCTTCTCTCGTGCGAACCGAGCAGTTGACACTGCTAGACGCGAGGTTTGACAAGCTCGAACAGCAGTACAATGAAGACTTGGAAGACGACTCGGGTTCCGTCTCGGCCGTGTCGACGGCCTCGAGCGTCACAGGACAAGTCCGAAGAGACTTTGATGGCATCTTGGACGACTTTCTCGGTGGATTTACCAAGCCCGGCAAGCGTACTTCAAAGAAGACCAAGGCCCAGACGGGTCTGCAACAGCTGGACGAGATCAGACGGGAACTGGGCCCTGCACGTATCCGCGGGCAGTAACGAGATAGACGGTTTGGCGATGAGGGGGGAACATGGCTGAGCACGAAGCGCGGGAATGCTGCGAGGTGGAACTGATATTTGACGGCATGTAACTACCTGATGACGGCGAAAAAGCGGCATGAGCGCAGGCCAAAGTCTCGGGGGAGAACAGAGGCCCTCCAGTTGCGGGGCTGCGTGACTTTGACTTTATGGGGAGAGAGGGAGCGCAACGCCTAGCTAGACTTGAAAGAATCCTACAACTTCGCTTGAACAAATGAAAAGTACTAGTCATCGAATTTACGACAGGAAGTCCCCGAGGAAACAGCAAGCGTGAGTGGAACCGGGCGATCTCTGCCTGTATGTCACGTGATTCGAGCTTGCGATCTCGAGGCTCGCCCTCCGCCGGAGAAGCTCGTATCCTGCCATCAGGCCTTCATCCGAACCCACACTCTCCATGGCCCTCTTTTTCGCCGCTCAGCTGCGACCATCCCGCGTCACCGACAACCTCGCTCCTGACGGGCAGCCAAAGCCTTTACTCATGTCCTAGTCAACTGGCCGGTCGATGCGACACCCGCCGGGGTCGTCAAGCCCAATGTTTATTTCGCTTTTGCCCGAGGCGACGGGCAAGTCGGCGACGGCGATCAGCGGCTTCGGCAGCCGCGCCTCGGAGACGGCGTTTGCACTTGGAAAAGACGGCTCAGGCGGCCGAGGAATTCTCGCGAGGGAAAAACGCGGCCGCCACGACGCCAAGAGAGGGATTCAGCCGCGACGAGGCTTCCCGCTCAAGAGCAGCAACCACAACACCGCAAGGGCGGACCATGGCGGAGGGCAGCAGCCCAAAAGCGGCCGAGGAGAAAAAGGAGGCCGTGATGGCGCCAGGCGTCTCAGGAAATCTTCCGGCCGTAGACATTCGCTGTCCCGCGACGGTGCCGGCCACGGCGACCCGGCTGGATCCGCGCACCCACGACCCCCCTCGCCGTCAGCGTCGGACGCGTCCTCTGGCGGCAAGGCAATGGCGCCACTGGACGCTGAAAGTACCATCTCGAAGCAAATCAATGACACGCTCGAGGCCGATGGCATTCATCCGCCCGCTTGGCCGGTAAATCCAGGTAGCGCCAAGCACGAGATGTCAAGGTTCCGCGAGCTGTACGAGGCGTATCGCCAACGGATGCGGAAGTCCCTCATCAAAGCCGGCCTAATCGATGATCCGCAAAGGCGTAAGCGTCTCAGCGAGGCCATCATCTTCAGGGGTATCTGCGAAGACATGTGCCCCGAGTACGAGAAAATCAGCCGCATCACCGAGCAGGATGTCAACAGGCCAGAGCGAGACCGCTTCACGGGAGCCGTGCGCCCGCGCAGTATGGTCAAGAAGTTGGCCCGCTCTGCGGCCGGTCAAGAGGCTCCCCTGCCCATGGATGTGCGCTCGATGCCCGCCCTCCGACGCACGCTCGACCACCTGATCGACGTCGTCCTCCGCATCGACGAGAACCTCCTCGACGTACACTCTTTCCTCTGGGACCGCACCCGCGCCATCCGCCGCGACTTCGCCTTCTTCTCATCCATCGACGCCGAGGACATCGAACATCAAGTGTACGTTCTGGAAAACATCACGCGCTTTCACGTCACTTCTCTCCACCTATTGTCCCGTCGCGACAAGGGGGACGACCGGTTCGTGGAGCAGCAAGAGGTTGAGCAGCTCGCAAAAACATTGCTGTCCCTGCGGCGCGTCTATGATCAGTGCAACTACCGCGGCATCGAGTGCGGCAACGAGGCCGAGTTTCGCGCCTACTTCCTCCTCTTCCACGCCCACGACCCCAGCATTCTGGAGACGGTCCAAGGCTCGTGGGCCAGGCGATTCTGGTTGGAATCCAAAGACGTGCAGACGGCCGTCGCTCTAATAGAAGCTCTGCACAGCAGCCACGACTTCGTGGGCGTACGCAGGAATGGCACCCACGGGCCTTTACTGTCCGTGGCCAGCGCCACGCGCTCCTTTTTCGACATTGCCGAAGACGACGATGTGTCCTACACGATGGCTTGCTTTGCGGAATGTCATTTTCCACACGTGCGACGATCCATACTAACGTCGATCAAGCGTGCCCTGACGAGGCCCAGGGACCCGGTACAAGACGTGACGGCCGAGGCGCTGAACAGCTTCCTCCGCTTCGACACGATCGAACAAGCCATCAAGTTTTCCCGGTTGCACAACATCGAATTCGCCCCGGACGAGGAGAAACAGGAAGAGCTTGGCCAGCAACGCGTGGTTTTGAGGGATAGATCACCGCTTCCACACGTCAAGCTGGCCCACGAATTCTCCCAGTGCCTGGTCGAGAAGAAGAGAGGTCTCGCATCCATTACCGACGTCATCCACTTTACCGTCTTCCGGAACTCAGGCTTGGCCAAGGGCACTGGCAGCACATCCTTTGACGCTGTTGCCCGGCCGCCTCCGCCGCCAGACAGTCCCACGAAGGCATCAGCAAGCACGAAGACTGCATCGACCTCCTCGGCTAAGCCACAGGCCAAGGCGCCGACGGGGGCCAACCACGGCAACCCCTTCGCCATTGATGATTCTGGTACGTCTCTCCGAGGCTCCCCTCACTGGTCCGTGGGCGAGTGCCGCTGTGCTCACTCATGATCAGACATGGACGGGTCGTCGGACGAGGCAAGAGTTGCACTTTTTGCTGCATCGAAGCCTACGGTCCCTAATGCGCCTGTCAAGCACGCGGTGAAGCTCTCAAACTTGACCGATGCCGAGGCCAGGCATTCTAACGAAAGCCTTGTCGGCGGTACGCACTTGTCTGGTCACAGGAGGAGCGCGTTCGGCCACCCGGCCACTGCCACCGTGCCGTCGGATAGCGCTCCGCCGACCAAACCCAACCCCTTTGCGCCCTCCAGCTTCCAGTCTCCGGTTCGGGCGAGAGAGAATGGATCGACGGCCGCTGAAGGAGCTTGGGCGGACCCATTGGTGTCGGCGGCCCCCGGATTCAGCGGCGGCGGACATTCGGCGGCGCAGAAGGCGGCACCGGTCCAGCCGAATCCTTTTGCAAGGCCAAGCCCGTCGTCCAGCAACAGCGTCAACGCGTTCGGGGACACGGGGCCCAAGATGAAGCTATTTGCTGGGTCGGGTTCGTCCGGAAATGCCGCAGCCGCGAGGATGGAGCCCAAGACGAATCCGTTTGCAGGGCCCAGTCAGTCGCTCAGGGCATTCGCGAGCCCGCAGCCCCAGGCCAACGGCTTTGCGGAACCCGCCACGTCTGCTGCCCCGGCATCCGTTGCCGCGGCACCGGGGAATTCGCTGCCCGTCGCACCGAACCCATTCGGCTTTCTGACTCGGTCGGATACTGATACTCAGCGGCCTTTGGGACCGACCCAAAAAAACGAGCGGATCCCTTGCCAACGCCCGCGTCGCCTGAATCCGGCGCCGCCGGCTCTCTGGCAACGGAGGCCTTTGTCGGTAGCAGAGCCGACGCGTCTCTTCCACCTACCGGGTCAGCTCATCCCAGCTTTTCTTCGGCCACAAGTCACCAGCAGGCGTCACCACATGCTGCGCCGGCACCCGCAGAAACGACGCAAGAGCCGCAACTCCTGGCAGAGCCGAGATGCCCGGCTGACTTACTCGTCGCGCCCGTAGGCGGCGAACAGCCTCCAGCGTCGACAACCTCAGCTGCCGGATCGCCGGTCCCCGCCGCAAGCCCTACTAAAGCAGCCGTAGAGCCTATCCGCCTGCCACGAGACTTGATCGGAGACGTCAACAAGTGGTACGTCCTAGCGGATGGCGGGCTCCTCTCGGACTTTTTGGTGGAAAGCGTCCGGCAGATCACCGAGGACGTATCTCATGCGTTTGAAACCGAGAAAGAGGAGCAAATACGTCTTGAGGAAGCAAGGCAGGTTGACGAGGAGGTGGAGACATTTCGCGTCTATAACCTCCGTGTCAAGTTCTTTTATCGCTGGAAAACCAAGGCTAGGGAGAAGCGGATGCGCCAAGTCCGACGGCAGGGACGAGAGGAGATGCGCGCATACCTTGCCGAGAAACGTGCAGCGAAGCGCAGGGCGCGACAGGAAGAAATGTCAGAGAGAGAGCGAATGGCAGCAGCTGTACGCGACAGCTCGACGTACGAATACATCGACTCGATGAAGACCAAGCTGGCATCCCGACGCTGGGCCCAAACATCGCTCACCACCACGGCCACGGCCACCGGTGCCTCGCTCGGCACAGACGAGAAAGGAGCGTCGGCAAGGATGGATGGCGACGCATCTTTGTCTAGTCGGTATTCGCTATCCGAGGCCAGCCAGTCGTCGGAGCCGGCACAGCCTCCGAGCCGAAAGGAAGGCTCAAAGACGCGAGCGTTGCGGGAGCTCATCTACGGCGGCGACAAGCCCGAGCGATTTCGACGCTCGCTGCCGTCCATGTCGAGCAACATGGGCGGCGGCCTTGGGGAGACGTGGAAGGCGAGCAATCTGTCTCCGCGGGCACGGCTCAACCAGGCCACTGGCGTGGCGCCATCGCTGCCCAACGGGACAGCCGTACCCAAGGCCCTGGCGCACCACGCGGCATACAGCAGCACCACGTCGCCGCTGCAAAGACGATCCGTGGAGTCGTGGCGAGCGCGGCGCATCTCGGCGGAGCAGGCAGTGGCAGTCGAAGCAGCGCTGGGCGAGGCCCAGATCTCGCGGCGAGGACACAGCGCAACCTCGGATGGCACGAAGCTGCCGACCAGCGATGACGACGGCGGCAGCAGCCGGCGGAGGCTGGCGGCAGGACGGAAGGCATCTGACAAGCGCGTCCTCGGCGACACAACCGCGATGGCGGCGGCAACGACGACGGGCACGAAGGGCTCGGACAAGTTTTCGCCAAGCAACAAGCGCAAGAGGCGAGGCGACGACGAAAAGACGACACGGGAGAAGACGATGTTGCGGACGCGAGAGCCGAGAGCGCAGCCATCGAGCACCCCCTGGACCGCGGCATGCACAACACCAAAAAGGTGCTGACGGACCTGCGCAGCATGCGCGCCGAGCTCGAGGAGGGAACCCGCTGGTTCCGCAGCCAGCGCGAGAGGCTGCAGCGCGAGTCCACGGCCGCAACGCAGTAAAGCGGACGAACCCGAGGGATGGATATATTCGGACATGAGCCTTGCATAATGCCGGTATTTGTTTTGTTGTTTCCCCCGCAGTTTCCTTCTATGTTGTCCTCCCTCTCCCTTGCCGCCAGGAAATCCGACGGGAGGTCTCGCGGCAAGGTTGTAATTAATCGGGGGGGGAGGAGGCTCGAAGGAGCGCGCATGGACAGCATTTGTACCACTCCCTGTTGCCAACTGGCGACGGCCGCGGTTGACGGGCTCGTCAGATATCCACGAAACCGAGTCAGTCAGTCCGCAGCATGGTGTTGGCCATACAAGTGTCCAGGATTTGCATCGCGCAGCCGGGGTTTGCGCGCATCGGCGTGGGGCAGTCAAATCATATCCTGGACGAGACACGGGTCGACATGAGGAAGGGAGGGGGGGAGGGAATTGACACGAAACTACTTGTGACGCCGCGAGCAGAAACTTGCATTCGTGTCCGGGCCCGTATCTCTTTATCGACCCTTTTGCCCCGTCGGGAACAGGTGGACAGACGATGAAAGGGGAGGCGCCTCATGCTTTTTCTGTCGTCGACCACCGTGGAACGCCAGAGTCCAGAGCCTGAAAGGGAACAGGGAAAGGGAAAAAAACACGAGCGCAGACCGGAAGAGCAAAATAAACAGGGGGGAGGGGAGCCTGAGCGGCAGCGTGATGTGATGCGGCCAAAGCCTGCCCCTTCTCCACCATACCCTTTGTCTTCCCATCTTGTCAGTCGCTGTCGTCGTCAGCGGCAGCTCCATCCTTGGAGGCCTTCCTGGCCGCCTTTTTGTCGGCTTTCCGCCGTTTCCGCTCCGCCTTCTCCTCGGGTGTCTCGCCCTCGTGCTTCTTCCGCTTCTTGTCGCCGTCTTCGATGGCAGCCGCCCGAGGCTTCGGCACGTCCGGCTGGCCGGCCGCTACGGGCTCGGTCGGCTTCGGAGGAGCGTCCGAGGCGGGAGCGGGTACCGCCACCGCCGCCGCCACTGCCACGGAGGAAGAGTCGACTGGCACGCCGTAGTCCTTGTATTCCGAAGTCCACTTGGCTGGGGTAGCGTCGTTGGGCCTACCGTACTTGTCCAGCTTGCCACCCGCCTTGAGCTTCTTCTTCTCCATGGCGACCGGACCGAGACCCCAGCGCCGGGGGTACAAATCGCGCTCCATGATGCAGCGCTTGACCTTGGCCACCACCCCGTGATCGCAGGTGGACATCTCCACCGTCGACATCAGGGCGATGCCGAGTGCAATAGCCTCCCCCTTGGTCGTTATCAAGACGACCTCTTCGTGGTGCTCGATGCCGGCCTCTGTGCAACAAACGCCCCCGTCAGTCGTGCCGCGCGAAACGTCTAGCAGTCGTTGACAAAAAACAAAAAAAGGGAACGTCTAACCATAACGCAGGAGGCCCGGGAGCATCAGTTTGGCGCCGTAACACACAGCATTGACAGCGCTGTCTTTGACGACCAGACGCTTGTACGTCGTCAGAAGGCTCTCGAGTGGCGAAATCACCTTGCGCAGGTAAGACTCGTCACGGGTGTTGTCCATTAACCACTGGGCATCCAGCACGTCGTGCAGGGTGACGAGTTTCTTGGACTCGTCCATGGCGCCACTGCGCACACGGCGCAGTTCTTGCATGTGGGCGCCGACGCCGAGCAACAATCCCAGGTGAACGCACAGCGTGCGGATGTAGGTGCCGGCCTCGCAGCTAACCCAAAAAACACCCAGATGACGGTCGTTGTCGAACTCGATGAGCTTGCTCTCATGGATGGTGCGGATGCGGAGCTGGCGCTTGACGGCCGAGATAAGAGGCGGCCGCTGGAATAGGGCGCCGGTGAGCGTCTCGAGCGCGCGCGCGAACTGGGCCTGGCCACCGGGCACTGTGTGGTGAAGGCGGATGACGCACACATACTCCTTACCGGCGCCCTGTTGCGACTTGACGAGGCGGGTAGCGCGGTCGATGCAGACGATCAAGCAGCCCGTGACTTTGGGGTCGAGCGTGCCGCTGTGGCCGGTCTTTTCGACGCTTTTTGAAAGCACAAGTCAGCGCCGGTAGGGAGAAGGGTGAGACGACCGGAGGGGGGGTCATAATGGGAATGGACCCGAGACAAACCGAAGAATACGCTTCACCCAGGCGACGACTTCATGACTGGAGGGGTTGGACGGCTTGTCGAGGTTGATGACGCCAGAGCTTATGTACGACTTGATGTCACGCTTCAAGGGAGAGCATCCGCTGGGGATGGGCGTGAAGTGGCCGGTTCGCACAAGCACTGGAGGGCCAATTTCTCAGCCCAGCACGCAAAGCCCCAACACGCCATGGCGCTGGGCAGCCACTCACGCCGGTCATAGTTTTTGAGCAGCAGCGGCCACGAGCTCATGTCTAGGGCGGGCGTCACGGCCTGAGGCTTGATGGAGTATTCGCCCTCGTCTTCTTTCTTGTCCATTTCCATGGCCATCGTGGCTGCGGAGTCTAAGACACAGATCGAAACAAGGGCGTGGCTTTCGCAGGGCGGCCGGCGAGATGGATCAACTGTTCGCGGCCTGGAAATAATGAGAAGGCGAGGTGAAAAGATTCTCACTTCTTTTATTTGAGCCGTCGTGAAGACTAACCCACATAATGTGTGGCGGGGTGGAGGATCTGTGGCTGGTGAGACAGAAAACTGCGCACGTGACAAATCTTTGAGGTATAGATCAACGTCATATTTTAGTCAGGGTTGAGCAAGCGCAAGCTGTCGTGAAAAATGAGGATTGGCGTTTGAACGCGCAAATAGTCTGGAGTCAATTTTCGCCGGCTGCGGATTCCGCGGTCGAAACCATCGTGGTGGCCTACGAGGGAAGAACTGCCTCAAAATGTCCACAGTCCAGAGACAAGATCATTATCGAGCGCTCCCGAATCAGGACAGCCTATGCTGGTCACGCTCTTCGAATGCATTGCGGTATCCCTCTGTTAAGAGGACGAGTCTGGCCTACATGAAAACTATGCCTTGCCATGGAGCTTCCACCACATGATTTCATGCAAGGCGGTTCCTTGCCACGGGGCTGCTCGAGCCGTGAAAACAGCGTTTTCCGAAATAATCATCTCGTAGAACCAATCGTTTTCCCACAAAGGGCAGACAGACGCACATCACGGTTTGATTTGGGGTCTCAAGAAGTGAAATTCACCATGAACTTGGTGACTAGGTCGATTCGCGTGCATAAGCCGCCATCATGCGTCCTTTCCTCGAGCTCGTCTTTCTATTCTTCGTTTTTTCTCTCTTGGTCGAAGGTTTTTCCGTTGTTTTTCGCGGGTGAGGCTCGCCACCTGTTGCGAAGCAGCATCGTGGGCTTCTCAGATAGCATTGCAGACCTTGGCGTGAGCCTCAGCCGGGGCATATTGTCGCGGCCGGCCGTAGCCCGGATGAGCCAGCACCGGTGCCTCGGCACGCCGTGACACAGACGTACCAACCTTAGCGACGTCAACCTGGTGCATTTCGAAGGCCTCTGCCTCTGCCTGATGCAGCCGAGTGTGCCTGAGCCGGCTCTCGAGGTCTTCGCCAGGGTGTATGATGCCCAGCGCCGTCGGCGCAGCGGTCGGCGGCAAGTGCGTGCTCGGGCTAGCGGCGCCGTGGGCACTGACGGGGCTGCTGTGCTGGCTGAAGTAGGGTGACAGATAGGACGGATAGGCACCGTACGGCTTCTTCGGGCTGCCGACGGCCGTCAGTGGCGAGTCCTCCCACGCCGACTGCGGCTCTGGCTGCTGCTGCTGCTGCTGGCCGAACGATGGCCAGCCGGCTTGCGCACACTGGGCTTCGAGCCGGCGCAGGTAAGCCCGTCGTCTTCGCTTGCCGTTGAAGACGACACCGTAGCCGAGGCCGAAGAGGACGAGGACGAAGCCGGCGACGGAAATGGCCACCTTGGCGCCCAGGTTGAGCGGCCCGCGGTCGAACAGGCCGGGTCGACGGTCGCGGTCGGCGACGGCGTTATAATGCTAACCGTGTCGGTGGAGAATACGCTGCCTTGGATGCCGACCTTGGCACCCGGCGCCGGCTGCTGCTCACAGCCGGCCTGGAGGACGGTGACGACTGCGGCGGTGACAGGCGGTTAGCATGTTGGCGGCGACGACGACGGATGGGCCGAAGCATGGTCTTCGGGCATGGACGTACAGTTGACGAGATAGTAGTTCTCGGCCGCCTGCAAACACTCGCCGTAGCTCCTGTAGTCGACATCGTTCTCGGTCGGCCACCGCTGGCAACACGCGTAGCTCGCATGCTCGGCCGACAGGTTGCCGTACATGATGGCATTGCGGAAGGGCCCACAGGCCTTTCTGGTGACGCAGGGGCTGTTGACGAGCTGCTGGTTAGCCGGATAGCCGAAGAGGCAGTAGGAGAGAGCATATCGGACTTTGACTAGACATCTCGGCCGTGTCAGTCTGCCCATTGCTAATTTCGGGTCTCTGTTGTCTCGGCGAGGGGGGAAAAGCGCTGGGAGGAGTAGACGAACACAGCATCGCCTGCGTGTTGCTCGGTCCGCCGCCGGCGTAGCCGCCGCGCATCTCGCACTCGATGCAGCCCTGAAAAAGCTGGCCGGTCGACATGCCAAAGGCGCCCGTGGTGTAGACAATATTCGCTGCTGAAGTGGCGTCCAGGACGTTGTCTCACGACGTCGCTCACGCTGACCCGGTTGACGCGAGGATGGCGTGCGCTGCTGGCGGTGGCAGGAGGAGGAATAGCATCGGGAGGGGTGTCAGCGAGGAGCACATCGTCTTCGTCTTTGCTCCGGTTACCATCGTCGTCGTCAGTGGCGTCCCGGCTGTTGCTACTGCTGCTGCTGCTCCTCCTCCTCCCCCTCCTCTGCTCGCCTTCTCCGTCTTCTCCGCCTCGGCCTCTGTGCGCTCGAGCCGGCGAGCATGATGAGAGGTCTGTAGATTGTAGGGATGCAACATCGTTCAGTCTCGGGACGGACTGACCGTTCCTAGTCGAGATGTAAAAGGAAAAAGGCTTAGCTGCAGACCCAACGACGAGCACGACGCCCGCCCTCTCTCCGAAAAACTTCACCTCAATGCAGCATCCCTCCGCCTGATCTGCCGTCATCTTTGAAGACAAGGATCTCTCCGTCAATGGTCTTGACTGGGAGACGGGAAGGGCCAGGACGAGGCGGGTGGAGCGAGGAGGCCAGGTTTGCCGCCGCCATCTCGTGCGTCTGGCCTCTTGGATACGCCCAGCCACCAAGTGCCCTTCCGCTGCATGATTTTGGGGTCGATTTCTGTGCGACGACGTGCTCATCATCAATCACCATCTCCCGGGCAAGCCAAAAACTCCCGGCTGGCGTGGCTGATCGACCGCCAAGGACAACAGGCCACCCCTGTCTCCTTGTCGCTGTCCAATCACCTCCCTGACGCCATCACAGTCCCTTGGCATCATCCCCCCGGCTGTCTCCCCTTCCGGGCGCTTATCTTGACTCGCCAGGCTCTGGACCGTTGAGACCACAGCTTTGCGCACAAGCATGAAGAGGCACCCGTCGTGCAAGGGTCGATTGTCGCGGCTTCTCGTCCTGATACCTACAAATTCATCAGTGCCCAATACCACGCTTGGACCCATGCATCCGCGTGCCCGCCCTTGCTTGTACTTGTAGGTAGACTAATGCCCGGCCGTCGTATTGGCGCCAGCCTGACCTTGCCCATTGGGCCGCCTGCTCCGTACGACCAGCCCGGGTGCACTTCGCACTGCTGTGAGATACAACGCCAACCAGCTCATCTCATGCTACCGTCCGATACTGCTGCGAGTATCCGTAAAACGCCATCACTTGGGCCGCCGTTGGTGGGACACGAGTCTTGCGCTTCGAGCTACCATACGAGCCTTCTCTTTCCACCCGCGAAATAGGAAACTGCTCTGGACCAGGCTAGCGTCCATCATCAGTGCCCGGCCAAGCATCACCAGCCCCCTCTCTCCCTGGTCTACTCGTGCTCATGGTCGAGTCGCCGTGCATCCTACGACCGGCCATTTCCCTTTCCATCATTTCCTCTTCGTCTTGCCGTTCCGGATTGTCGTGCTTCAAATCGTTGGGCACGTCAAGCCTTGTCCGTTGGTGTTGTTGACCACCGTCTTTGCTGGGCATTGCGTAGTTCGGGGTGGTCCCGTCACAGTCACTTGTTGTGTGGCCCAGTTCCGTTTGGAAAAAAGCCATGGCTTCTCGGTGAGACGGAGCAGGACTTTTCGTTCGCGCAGTGCTCGCCGCAGACTGCCTGGGCCCGCGGCTGTCTAGAGAGTTTCGTATGTGTTGCCAAGAGCAGTGACGAGATCTGGACGACACCTCAACGGGTACAATTTCTATACGACCATCGTGGTCGAGTGTATCGGAATATCTCGAGCCTGTCAAGTCCTAGCTCATTTCGTCTTGTGACTCGATCCTGCAACCTCTACTCATCGCAGTCTCGAGGGGTTTGGTGGACTTGCGGCAGAGGTATCCACAGTGCATCGTGTAAGTGTCATCGTCAAGACAAGATCGAGACGGACTGGCGTTAGGAGCTAGAACCGACCGACTCTGGAGCCTGCATTTTGACGGCTCCGACCATACCTCCTGTGTGGACGGCCTCTTCAGTAAGCGGTTTTTTGGTCCACGTGGAGCTGAAGCATCCATTCCGTGTCGGATCGAATCATTGGGACCTTCGGTGCCATCTTGGGGTGGTCGAGACTTGGAGGTCGATCTTCGCCCGCCGCCTTTCCGGGCCCCCAGGCCGGCCGGAGCATAATGCTCTGCATCATCCTGAAGCTCGCCCGAGGAGCCGTCGGACGGATTCGACTGCTGTAAGTCCTCGAGCGACGCAGAGCCCGACACAGGCCGATGGATGAGCTTGGCCTGGGGTGGACAGCTAGTGTCTACGACGAGAAGATCCTTGTCGCCACGGCCCAACAGGCCGTATACCTTGACCTCGCCGTCATGGATGCCAAGAACCGTGCTCGTCCCGGCATAGGTGGCGTCGCCTTCGATGCCGGTGCGGTTACACAAGACGACGATGATCTCATCCTTCTTGTTGGAGCGAATGACAGGCTCGAGTCGAGTGACCCAGTAAGCCAAAGTCTCCATGTCTGGCTCGTTGGGCTGGCTGGTGAACAGGCCACGATCTTCCCTAGTCATCCATGCCATTGTCATGATGACGAGATTCGATTCGGCCTCTAGTATGTGAAGGGCGAACTCGAAGGCATGCCAAGGTGCTTCAAACTTGTACGGGCTGCGAAGATTTCATCAGTCGAGGCCGGGTATTCGGGGAATTTGGGCCTCTCATTACTTGAGATCCATGCCTAGAGGGTATGTCAGTCGACTCCGAGAGCATGCGTGGTCAGCTGGTAGTGAACAGACGATACACTCACATATTCCGATAGACGTGTTTCCCAGGTTGGGAATGAAGCCATCGTAGAAGCCCGTGTCTCCCTCGAGAGCCCACGTCTCGTCGGTATAGTAGAGAAATGATTTACGATAATTAGCGACGGTTTCGCCGTCGGCGTTGACCACGATGGCCGAGTTGTAATATTCGGGTCCAGCAGGCCATTTGTGGGAGACGTCAACCCTTTCCGGGTAGCCGGCGGCCACGATGCAGCCATACTTGAGGGCAGTTGTGCGGGCCCAAAGCGAGGTAATGCCGGAACCGGAGGGCTCGAGAAAGGGCGTGATGTCTTGGAGAGATTTGAAGTTGTACCCTGCATTCAAAGTGCGTCAGGACAGGGCGCACCGGCCGCTGCCAGGGCCGCCTGCGACGCACCGGTAAATGCCAGCTAGGGCAGCACTAGCAGATCCAGTTCCATATCGTCGGCCCCAGCCTTGGAAAGGACGGCATCGGCACGGTTGAGGTTGTTGTTATCACCCACCTGGGGCGCAAATTGCAGGCACGCGATTCTCATCGTTGAACGCGTGCACGGAGCAAGACTGGGTCCGGTGGCGAGGGGGACAAGCGGGATCAGACCAACCGCACGTTACATCCACGCTTCTCTGGAGATGCGGGCTGCAGGAGGCGTCGTGGAGTCGGGGAGGCGATGCAGGAGACTTCTCTCCCCGGTACCGTGTGGTCTCGCTATCTAAGGCGTGGAGGCACCAAGGGCGGCGGTGCGGGGGGGGCCTCGGCCACAACCCGATGACATGCGCTTGGTCACGTGGTGTCATCTGTCCACTCAATGACGCAAATACGGTCACAGGGCGGACACGACCTGGTCCCGAAAGGATAGGGAGCTGTTCGCGGAGTTCACGACGGCGACGGGCGTGTTCGGCGATATCCCCCGGGATATGTCGGTACGTCTCCAGGGTAACAAGATCACGGTAGATGCGGACGTGTCGGCAGGCAGGTTCTTGCAGGGACACGAGGTCCGGGCGCGTGACGGCCGGGGGTGCACAAAAAAACCACCCGCAAGAGGTGGCCAGGAACAAGGGGGAGAAATCTGGTGGTAGCAGTGAGCTGGTCGAACCTACAAGATTCAGATCCGCAACCGGCCATATCTCTTAAGCGCTCGTGACGACGTTGATCCCCTTTCCCCCTTTATCGTCGACCCATGGCAACCTTGCCTACCCTACGGAGAAGCCGCATCTCAGTAGCTTCAGATTTGACATCAACTTTGGTCGATGATCAGTTGACAGCTACACTTGGACATACGTACGCAGCCAAGGGGGGGGTGAGAATGGCCCGGAGATCGGTATGTCAGCCAGTGGTCAAACGTCGGAAGACAAAAAGCCATTACAGTTTGTGACAAATTCTCCGCGAGGGCGCCTATATAGAGGCGCCCGGCGACTGGTGACCATTGCACAACCACCGAAAGCTCGTGGTCGCGACGGATAGACGAATAGGTAGACGCCTCGTTGCCGCTGTCCTCGGTGCCGTCGCACATAGGTGCGGGCGCTGCACAAACCACTCGCTCCTCGCCAATCCTTCCACAGCTGGCGCGGGAAAAAGAGCAGAAATCCCGTGCCCAGCGGCGCCTAGCCGTCTGGTCTGCGGCCCGAGGGCACAGGTTGTCCGCCGCCCCAATGCCTCCCTTAACGTTTGTTCTCTGCCGCGATTGCGAAAGAAGGTGGGTGGACGCATGCGTAAGATAGTGTGGATTTTGTTGTAAACTTCGTGATTAATTAAATCAGTGACGTAGGCCGTGTATAATACACCTGATCCGTGACCGACGTCTATCCTCCCACGAGGCACCGTCGTGCTTTCACATCTGTCACGCCTCACCAGAATCCATACCTCGTGGCAACTGTTTCGTCGATTCGTGCCGAGTATATCAAGGCAGGTCTTCATCTCTATTCCACAGCCTGACATCCGACATTGTCTCCCTACCAACCGACCCTGCTCTTCTCCAATGCGTCGGGCATATTGTCTTCCCCTATGCCCACGCCCATGCTCGTCGTCTCCCCTGACTCCTTTCCAACGTCTGAGACAAATAGCAAGCTATCGGGCAACAGTCAGGTCGCCCAAGAAACAAAGGGCTCCGAGCTCTCGTCCGGTGCTGCTGTCGCCGGCATTGTCCTCGGCATCAGCCTTCTTTTCGTTCTTGCGACTGCCCTCTTTATCCTACACTGGCGACGCGAAAAAGCTCTGGTGGGCGACGGTCAAGACTGCTTCAACAGCTGTGTCGCGGCGGTTCCCCTCTGCCTCCAAACTAACTGGCCTTGACACACCACGGTGTCCCCAGGACAGCCCCGAAGCGGATCTGGGCGATGAACAGTCGTCCATTTTCTCAACAGGCCACCATTACATCAACCAGTTTGGGGCTCAAAGTTTCCCCTGGCAGGATGTTCCGTACAACGTCATACCTACGCACCCTGCCTATCTCCCTAAAATCGTCTTACACGCGACAGATGGATCTGCTATTCCACTTCTTCATCCCATAAAAACCAACAGGCCGAGCTCTTCCGCCAGAGCCTTCTAACCTTCGGATTTCCGTGTCCTCTGCCAAAGCTGGGCATGACCAAGAGGGACGGGCGCACCTGGTGATAGTCAACAAGGACCCGATATTTAAAGCTCTGAATCTGCCGCCAGGGACATTGCCGAGTAGCATGAGGCCAATCAGCTTGACGGCACTGAACATCACGAGCGAGCAGTAACGGCGCTCATAGAAACAGCGCCACCGTTCTTCCAGTGGGCGTACCGCTATGCAAGGGCAAGAAAAATTTCCACCAGTAGCGGCGTTTGCTTATCAGCCAACGGCGCAATCAACGGCTGGATATGATGTCAAGACCGACGGCCCAACTCACCATTGTGAAGGAGCCAACAAGGGCGTTCAGGAGCATCTTTCGTATACATAGCTCCCCATATGCTCTTGGACTTGATGCCCTTTGCAAACAATTACATCATCGTCGACAAGCCAAAAAGGTTGCATCAAGCTGATCTGAGGAGGAACGTCGATTGACTATCAACAGCCTCCCTCAACCCGTAGCGGCTCTAGTGCGTAACATGCTTCACCCTAAACGATGCCCGGGACCCCTAGTGCGCCAAGAGTCTGGTAAGGGCCCTCGCCCACGACTCGACGATCCATGTGTACGTCTGCTGTCGGTTAAGCCGTTTAAGGCTGTCCCTACAGCCCCCACAATCCTCGATATCATGCGGGGCGTGGGAATCAAGTTCCTGCCGCCTCCGTACTCGGGCCAGATCCGAGTCAGGAACTCGTACAGGTGGCCGGCGAGTAAACCCTGGAACTGCACGAACATGGCGTTGACACCGCCAGGGAAGAAGAGATTGGAAACGAGCATAGCATAAGGCGTCAACTGCGCAGGAATGCTGATGAACATAAAGTTGATATTCATTCCCCTTTGGTCCTGGGTCGCTGTGTAACAGAGTGCTAGAATCAGCGCTTGGAGGGTTCCATGAAATCCGAAGCCGGTCAAATAGCTGAACATCTAAAAGCACTCGTCAGCTTTAAGGTTACCAAAGGATGAAAGAAAAAAAATAAGGTTGTCAGTGCGACAGTATGGCAGAGGTCACACTCTTGAAACGAGGATTTGAATTTTTAATGTAGGGAGCCTGTGAGAAACTACCCGAGAGAGCAGATCATCGCACGGGCCATCCATAAGACATCCCACCTTCCTACACCTCAGACCAATCCAGATTGCGAATTGCGGACGGGCCTGAGGAGCAGGGGTAATTTTCCTCATTTCCAGGAACCGTGATAGTAGTAGAGGCAGAGCACTATCCGGGCAGATATATGAGGTGCTTGATTTGGACTTGGGAGGCTCAAGGCCGAGACGCCGGGACCAGAAGAAGTAGATAAATGGCAAGGACTTACCATGTTTGCTCCGCCGATAAATATCATGTACCAGATCAAATCTTCCTTTCGGGGAAATCGAGGGTTGCCAACCTCTAGCTGGCTCATGTATTTGTAAAGTAAGTACGTGTCGAATAGCACGGCCAGCTGGGGATGCGTGATGAGAAACATGGTTACGAGGCGCCATATCTGTGGAGGCATCTTCCAGAGAAGGCTCATGTGAAATCCAAACCACCAGTAAGGCAGAAGTCCGGAGTGGATGCCAATAGAAATGACAAAGGCCGCCGTGGCGAGGGTCCTGCGAAGCGGAACATCACCACAATACCCACGAAGACGGGATTGAGGTCATCGCTCACCTCGAAAACGGCGGCAGCCGCCAGAAGGCGTCCATCAACGCCTCGGACATGATAGGCAACGGCTCTGGAAGAGTTGGCTTGTGTCCAGGCTGTCACACAAGGGTGGTACAGCGCAGGCGAAGACACGGCGGAAATCAGCTGAAAATACAGACGGCTGCGAGCAGTAGGGCTGGTTAACGATCACAAAATCCGCAGCAGGTCAAGACTGCAGCATGACGAGCGACGACGCCGGGCAACGAGGCTGGCGTGGTCATTCGTACGCACTGGCGTGGCATTTTTTGAATTGGGAAGAACATATTTGTTTTGTCTCGTGCTAGCTTCGTGGCCAGAATTTCCCAAGGATCAACAATTTGACCCACTTTTATTACTGTAAAAGAGTCTACCTTACTCGGTAGTTACAGTATAGAGTCATCGAACGCCATATGTAATTATAGAGGCCTTGGAAAGCGCAGTTGAAATGCCCCTATGCTGAGTAGTTACATCTCGCGTTTACCACACTTCCCTTCCTCCCCCGTGGAGACAGCTGCGCCGAGCTCAACCAACATGCGACCGCATGACGTCACCAAGAGTGACGAAGCCGACGAAGCCGCCTGGGAAGCCGGGAAAGGCGGTTTGGTCGGAGCGACGAAATGGGGAGCGGCGGCGGCTGTGCTGGGCGCCATTGGCTACGCCTGGTCGCCGCTATACCGTGCAATGACGATCCAGTTCAAAGTGAGGCTGATCATGCTCGTCGGCCACTTTGCACGTCGCTCACTTGCCGATCTCTCGATTTTTCCGTTTTCGCGCAGGTATCTTCAAATGTCAGGCATGGTACTCGGGGGTATGGTCGAGGCCGACTGGCAGCTGAGGCAGTATGAGAATCAGATACGCGTGCAGAGACGCTGGCTCAAGGAGCAGGCACAGTGGGAGCGGTTTAAAGACGATGTTTCCAGCAAAAACGACAAGTGACGCCATCAAGGCACTTGCCGTTGAGTTTCCTCGACCACCATGGCATTGTTCGAGACGATTGCGCTCGCTCGCGGCAAGCCATACTCGGGCAGTGCGTGTATGACTCACATAGCTGCTGTTGGGCATGGAAGTGAGCCAAGTACGACTTCAAATCTGGCAGCAAAGGATCGACACTTATTTCGATGGCGCAGTGAAGCGCTTGGGATCCATGTTGATCTTGCACAGACGCGCCACGCACCCGCTGAGCTGCAGTAGCGTTTGGACGCCCTCAAGAATTTTCATGTGCGCGAAGCCGATTTCCTTGATGAACTCGAGCTTGGTGTGCTCACTGAGGGTCGGGATCGTCTTGGTGACCCTAAACATGGTGCTGATGATGTCGTGACTCGAGTATCCCAGCTCCCACAACTCCCGCAGGGTATCGAGGGCTGAGTCAATGTTGCCCTCATAGCACGTCTTGAGCATGGCCTGAACCTTGATGGGGTGCGGCGAGTCGACAACCTTGAAGACGTTGTCTCCGGACACAAAGCCGGAGCCGGCGTGTGTGGATTGCAGGTTGTTGATGGCCTGGCGCATGTCGCCCTCGGCACTGAAGACGAGCGCCGCCAGGCCGTCGTCGCTGTATTGGACCTTTTCCGCCTCAATGATTTGTAGTAGCCGCTTGACGACCTGGGTATCGGTGAGCTTGGCGTATCGGAGGATGGCACATCGAGACTGGAGTGGTTCGATGATCTTGTTGGACTGATTGCAGGCAAAGGCGAATCTTGTCGTGTTTGAGTAAATCTCCATGGTGCGTCGGAGGGCCTGCTGCGCGCCTGAGGTCATGCTATCGGCCTCATCCAGAATGACGAGCTTGTGTCTGCCAGGCGGCAGCGTGACTTTTTTTGCGCGAAGCCCTTGATTCGGTTGCGGACGACGTCAATACCTGGACAAGCGTCAGTCACGGCCAGGGCAGGGGCTCGTCGGCAATAACACGCACCGCGCTCATCGCTGGCATTGAGCTCCAGGACAGCCTCCTTATACGACTCCCCTAGCAACTGCCGGGCCAAGCACAGCACGCTCGTAGTCTTTCCGATGCCCGGCATGCCAGAAATGATGACGTGGGGCATGTTGCCTTCGCGGGCAATGATCTTGAGGCGCTCAATAGTTTCCGTGTTTCCGACGACATCGTCGAGGAAGACCGGCCGGTACTTTTCCACCCTGGGTCCAAGAAACAGGTCAAGTCTTGCGTCACGGGGACGGCATGCTGCGGGCCACTGGCTCACCATGGAAGCTCGTAGCCGAGTGAGCCACCAGATGATGAAGCAAGCGCCGCCTTTGATGCAGCGCTCGAGGATTCACCTCTTTCCTCGGCCTTTTGAGCGGGCATGATGATGACGTCTGGAGGGTTGGTGAGTGGGTGCGCCGAAAGAAAGGTTGCGGGGGGGCTTAACGCGACTTTTAGGCGACGCGCTTTCAGTGGCCCGAATGGCAGTACAATGTGTGGCGTGAGTAGCCAGATAATCAGTCATGACAGCGTGGCGCAAATCGCCTAGTCAGCTAACCCTTCGAGGTATTTAACTAACCGGTTTCTGGTTAATAATTAGTTAACTAGCGAACTGCATGGGTTAAGAGCATTAACCGGCCAAGGCTTTCATTTTCCTTCACCGTGGAGCGGCGTTCTCTCCCCAATGTAATCCGATGAGCAAGGAACGGCCATTCAAGCGCGCCCTCCCGTCAACCAGAAGAAACGCCAGAAAAAGGCCTCTTCGTCTCTCAAGAAGCCATTGCCAGTGACACCTTACTCAAGCCTCGGAGCGAGCCAGTGACCCCTACGGCGTCGCCACAGCATGGGCGTCGCAAAAAAAACGCGAAAATTTGGTCAGGTGAGGGCTTTCTCGGCCGCCGAGCTCAACCAATCGATGAGCGTGGCAAGAAAGACGCCGGGAGAGCTGACGGAAGCGTGACGCCCGTGTCTATAGGTTAAACGGGTGCTCGGGCAGCGCGATGCGCGGCTAAAGGCCAACAAGGAGAAGGCCGAGCTGGAAGCCAAGGCCAAGGCGCTGAAGAAGACAACGATCACAGGCGACCTGGTGCGCGAGGTGCCGCAGATGCCGAGCAATATGTTCTTTCAGCACAACACGGCGCTGGTGCCGCCGTACAACGTCCTGGTGGACACAAACTTCCTCAGCCACACGGTTCAGCGCAAGTTATCACTGCTCGAATCCATGATGGATTGCTTGTACGCAAAGTGCAATCCCATCATCACGTCGTGCGTCATGGCCGAACTGGAGAAGCTGGGGCCCAAGTATCGGCTGGCTCTGCGCGTCGCCCGCGACGAGCGCTGGCAGCGTCTCGAGTGCGACCATAAGGGCGTGTACGCCGACGACTGCCTCGTCGACAGGGTCTCCAAGAATCGCATATACATCGTCGGCACCAACGATAAGGCGCTGAAGCAGCGCTTGCGCAAGATTCCCGGTGTACCGCTCATGAGCGTCGCCCGGGGCAAATATGTAATAGAGAGACTACCGGGAGCGCCGTGCTGATGAGGGGGAGGAGAAGAGAGAGAGGACAGCAGCAGGGAGAGAGCCCCCCCTTTGCCCCTCCACCACCAAAAGAAAAAGTCATGTTTTTTGGTCTCGTGTCTCGTCTTTCGACGCCGTGGTGGTATGTTGGACGTGCTCGCCGCTTTCCTCGTCTATCTCGCCTTTGGCGCGGCTGTCCCCAACGTCGAGACGGAATGGCAAGCAAGCAAGCAAGCGGGATTGGCTGGCATGCGAAGTGTTCCTCGTAACTCTCCGCCCAAGCGAGGAGGGGACCCGGTCGGGACGGGGGACCGTGAGGCATCGTGGGGGCCGGCGGAGCGGAGCGGAAGGGGGAACGACGCCATCACCTGCGCGGCGACTTGGTATGTCGACAACGTTACCAGCACCGTCTCCCTCGCAGGCGAGGCCATGGGCAGCTCTTGCGGCCCTCGAAATGGCCATTCGACGAGTCGAGCGGCATGGGTGTTGCGACATTGAGTCTATATGGCCGGAGCACCCATCTGCCTGCCTCCCTTGCCTGACGACATCGATGGGTGTACGGATGGCGTCAAGTACTATTGAGGGGACGAGACGATGAGACGACGGGTGACGCCGGCTCCAAAAGTCCGTGCTTGGACCGGGCGCTCACCGAGCGGTCAGGGTCAGAGGATGCATCAAGGGCGGGCGTTTTTCTTATCTGCGACACATCCAGTCGACCAGGGCCTGGAAGGGGGAAGGGGAAGGGGGTAAGCGCCGTTCTGCGATGGCGGTGAGGGGTCAGCGGCGAAGACGCAGGTAACGGAAGGGCTTTGGCCGATGAGTAGACAGGGCCGCGACATGGCTCAGCTGGTAGGCTGAGGAGAATAATAGTTGGCTACGAGGTAGATAAGAGCCGAGGCACGGAAGTAAGCAAAGGCCAAAGGGCGGGGGATGTGTCGCCGGTCTGGGCACACGACAACTGGTTTGCCAGGGATGAAGACGCACACGCCCGTTTTCCATTCTGAGCACCTGGGCACGCCGGGAAAGGTTAAGCAGGGTAGGGAATGAAACAATGGCTACCAGGCCAGCATCCTCCTTATCAGGGTAGTTTTTTCGAGGACAAAGTTTGCAGGCTCTCGTGAAAAGTTGACGTGGTATTAGTGCCATGTTCCGCTGCGCTTGCGCCTACACCCGAAGCCCCAGGTGGCCCTAGGGCAGTGTTAAGGACGTGAGGGTCAGGGCGGATGTGAATCCTGCTCGACGGAGAAGTCATGACAGATATAGGCTAGTTTGGGAGGCCAGGCATTGCCCCAGGGCATTGCCGGAGCAATGAGCGTGGGCGGCATCGTGACCTCCCCCTCCCCGCGGTAAGCTGGGGGGTCGTTGCCCTACGGCCAGGTAAGAGAAGGTGATTAGACCAAGCATCGGCTTGTTTGGACGGTGGAGGCGGGGGTCCGTCCGTGGCCACGACACGGACAAAACGTCAGCGTTCACGCGCGTTGGTGACAAGGCTGCAAGGACTGTGACGGTGTTGAGAGCGGCAAGGTGCGCATCACTTCCATCCAGGGAGCTAAGTGACGGCAGCGGACGGAAGAAGGGGGACGAGGACGATGGTGGGTGGCTGCCAAACAAGGCAGGCGACTTGGGTGAGCCCCTGCACAGAGGTGCTTTGCACGGAGGTTGCTTTGGAGGGGTTTTCGTTGTTTGGCTCTGTCAGTAGTATGTAGGACGGGGGATGGCATCAACCAGCCAGCGCGCACGAGGCCGCAGCCAGTCCGAGTTGATTGGGCACGCCAAGGCCCAAAGGGGACGGGCGACGGGTGCGGTGCAGCGGGCTGGCGGGCCGTGCTTCGGATCCTGGACGAGACAGAAGAAAGAAACCAACAACAGCACGGCGCGGCTGATCTGGTGACTTGGGCTGATGCCAGCGCCTTCGCGGGCCCGCAAGCAGGATGCTCAATGTACGCGGCTCTCGGATTGCTAAGGGGCACGAGAAACAAGAGTCACCGCCACCTTCTGTCACTGGCGCGCCCGGTTAAGCTGTTACTTTAATGGCCGGCCCTAATTATGATACGCTGGAACGGCAGGGGTGTTGTGCTTGGCGCGTTTCCTGCTCTTTGTCGCGCGTCACTTGCGGGCTAAAGAGGCAGGCTGGTGGAGGATGGAGCGTTGCCGTTGGGACGCAGCATGCGAGATTGAGGTGTTGCGGCGTGTCGTGTGTAGGCGCACGGGGTTGATGCGGCGCATGAGCCACACACAGATAAGGCTTCCGGGGGGGGGCGCCGGGAGTGGACGGGTGGGCGCAGGGCAAGAATGCCAGAACACATACATGCCGGCGCTTGACGGCGTCCGAGTCTGGCATCATGCGGGCAACGCAAGCCTCGGCCGGTCCGCACGTCGTGCTTGCGTGTACGGCACTTGGGACGTGTACTTGTTCGCGTACGGGAATGCCATGCCAGATGGCCGTAGCCCAGATGCTGCTCTCTCACAGGCGGACAGCTGCAGACGCGTGGCCAAGCACAGAGCACATGGGGCGCGTGACACGAGCCTTCTTGCCCGCTTGGCTGGAGGGGCGGCGCAGGAGAGGGAGGGGCGCAACCTCGGCCTGGCATCCTGGGATGGGCTCCCCGATAAGAGGCCCTCAACGTGGCAGCCGCCAGACGTGCGGGCCGGCGCAGGAGACGGCGGGCACGAGGCATGGCTGAGATGGGAGTCTCGCATGTCACGGCCACGACGCTGGATGCCGCGGAGTTGCTTCGCCGTCGGCCGACGAGGAACGTGGTCGCCGCGGCGCATCAGCACGGAAACGGAGAGGCACATCGTCGTGACCTGGCCATGCCGGGTCCCCCCGTTGCTGCCAATCCGGTGGCTGGACAGCGCGAGGCGGGCGAGTCGCGCATCAAGTCCCCCTGTACAAATGAAGACAGGTTATTGCCGGCCACAGCCAGCTCGCTTCATGGCCGTTGGGTGCATGGGCCGGAGAGGGAGCTAGCCAGCCAGCCAGCCAGACAGACAGGCAAGACCGCTGGGCCGGCGCGATAAGCCCGAGCCGTAGGCTTTTGAAGGAGGGGAAGGGGAAGGAGGAGGGAGCCGGAGCCAAAGCGCGACACCGACGACGACGATGACGACGACAGGCAACACCCAGCCGCACAGACGGATTGGTGCGATCTGATGATGCTGCTTGTGGGATGGTGCACTGGGCAGCTGCTCGGAGGGCTGGCTTCCGGAGAGGCTCAGCCTCAGCTTCGCTCGCCTCGTCGCTCGCCGATAAAAACCGCGAGCTTATCGGTCGTCCTGGAAAGTTCACCGAAACCGGGATGCGGGTGACGAGGGAAGGCGCGCGGAAAGTTGCGAGTACCTGCCCGAGAGAGGCCACCCGGCGGTGCTTGTTGAAATGCCTGCCAAGTACATACCCAAAGGAGCTAGATACCGGGGTCCGGCAGCCAGGCTGGGGCCGCTATCAAGCGCACAGGCGCACGTCGATTCGAGCCGATAGGGGGGCTCTCCTCCATTTCCTACGATGTCATCGTCGGCCTACTTAACCATAGTGTCCCCGGGCCGATCCTGCGAGCGTCTGTCTGCCAGCCCGCCGCGCCGCCGTCCGTCCCGCATCACCGCCGCCGCCGCCGACGCCGCTGAAGCCGTCGGCCTCCGCTCGCCTGTGTCCAGCCGCGTCGAATCCCCCGCTCCTTCTCTTTCGCCTTCTTTTCCCTTCGACGTGTCTCGTCCGCCCCTCCCCCCTTTCCTTGGCCCCCGATCTCATCGCCCCGGCGCGTGTCGTCCGGCCACGCTTTTCTCTCCCTCTCCCTCTCTCTTCTCTCTCCTCGGCCGCCGCGCCGTGTCGAGCCTCAGCCGCGCTGCTCCTTAATTCCCCCACTGGGAACGTCGAACCTCTGGCCTGCGGCCTCCCCCCCTTCTTCCCTTGGCTTCCAAGTCAATCCCGCTCTGTTGCCTGAGCCGGACCCCTGGTGAGACTGTCCGACCCTCCCGCCGCCGAGCCGCCGACGGCATCGTCGAGCTCGACGCCCCCACTTGCGACGCCTGCTGTGCGCCCACGCCGCGCTGCTCGCATTGGTTGGCCACCTCTTCGTCGCTCCTCTGTCTCCTGCACATCTCCTAGCTTGCCTCCCCCACTTTTGGAGGTTGGCCCCAATGCCTTGCCCGTACGGCTCTGCATACTTAAGCCGCCGCCTCCGCTCCCGTTGCGTGGACTGGCCTGTCGGCCCTGCGGCCTCAAATCAACTTCCACGCCAGTCTACGTCGGCGCCGGTTCACCACAGGCGGTCTGTCGTGCAGCTACCACGGCGGCTTCGCCTGTCACCCAAAGCTTCCCACAGAGCAAACACCCCCTTATACCACCTCTCCTTGAACCTCCCCCCTTCTCTGCACCCCTATTCTCTCACTCTCAAGGCCCCCGTCGCAACTGTCAGTCGACCTGCCCGACAATGCCAGCGCAAATCTCCGGCCCCGTCACGGGAAGCGTCCCGATCCGCATTGTCGATGACCAAACCAACGGCTACTGCAAGCAGCACAAACACTCGCGGTCCTCGTACTCGGAGTCTTCCCCTCTCGCAGGGTCGCGAAACAACTCGCTATCGTTTCGGCCTCTGAAGAAACTCATGCCGTCTCCCAAAAAGACCATCGCAATCATAAACGCAAGCGGTCGCCAGGCCGCGTCGCTGATTCGTGTCGCCACGGCCGTCGGCTACCGCGTCCGAGCTCAGCTGCGCAACCTGGAGGGCGTCGTCGCCACCGAGGTCTCGACCAACCCCAACGTCACCGTACTCATCGGCGAGCTATACACTAGGTATGAGCCGACTGAGGCCAACAAGGACGTCACTCAGAATGGCCCCATTTCCGGCATCGGCGTCAACCACGACTTGATTTCCAGCCTCTTTCGGGGCGCCCAACTTGCTTTTGTCAATACGACCTTTTATGGCGACGAGATTCAGATCGGAATGGCTCTCGCCGATGCCGCCAAGGCGGCCGGTGTTCAGCATTACATCTACTCGTCCATGCCCGACCACGCCGCCTACAACAGCAACTGGCCATCGCTTCCGCTGTGGGCGACCAAGCACAAGGTCGAGGAACATGTCCGGGCGCTGAACCTCCCCGCCACCTTTGTCTACACCGGCATCTATAACAACAATTTCACATCTTTGCTCTATCCCCTCTTCTGCATGGAGCTCCAGGAGGACGGCTCGTTCATCTGGCAAGCGCCCTTTCACGAAGACACCAAGCTACCCTGGCTCGATGCCGAACACGACGTCGGCCCAGCAATCCTACAGATATTCAAGGACGGCGCCAACAGGTGGAAAGGGGAGCGTGTGGCCCTTGCATACGAGTACCTCACTCCCAGGGAGGTCTGCCGGCTTTTATCCAACGGAATCGGTCGGCCTGTCGTCTATGTGAGGGGCCCGATCGAGATCAAGGTACGCATTCCGGCCGGCTACAGGGAACAGCTCGAGGCACTGGAGAAGCTGTTCAGGGCCGACGAGCCGGACCCGGACAGGCAGCCACCGTACTTTGGCGATGCCAAGCTGGAAGCCAGCTGCCCGGGCGAGGCCCTCGAGCTGTGGGAGGGGCCTCGAGGACTCGAGGAATATGCCAGAGAGATGTTTCCGCTAGAAGAGGAGGCCAACGGCTTGACGTGGATGCTGGAGGAAGATGAGCACGACGACAAGGTTCATGCCACCACCGCGTCGGTCGAGCAACTCAAGATCAACGATGACGACGGCGACGACGTGGGTTCTGACGACGAGGACGAAGGCCTGGTGATGAGGGGGCTAAAGCGAGACGAGGAACAGTGGCTCGCATGACGGCGCCCATCCGGGGCAAGTCTCGGAGCCACCACGCACGGCAGTACCCGGTCCCGCAGGCCAAGCACTCTTGGCCCGCGCGCCGGGAGAAGGGAACAAGACGAGGGGGCCGCACGCATATCGCCGCTCGTTCCGATCAAGAGAGCGGGCAAGAGGCGTCTTTGGCGGAGCAGACATGGCTTTTATTACGAGCCTTGTGGAGTTGTGGTCGTAGGGGAACTCAAAACAGACACATTGAGGCAAGCGAAAAGAAGAGCAGGAGAGAAGACGAAAGCGCGGAGAAAAAGGGGAAAGAGAAGAAAAAGGAAGGTCTTGGGATCCCAATAAAAAAAAGGTGGTCACGCGCGGTCGGCATGTGTAAGGGAAAACACACGACGTTTGGGAATAGCCTCGTCGGGCTCTGCGACCCGACGGCCACAACGCCCTGAAGCATCGAGAGGCTTTTAAAAGGGAAAAAAAGGGGGGCCGCGGGTAGCTTCGTGGATATAGTGTGCACTCTGCAGCGGTGGGGACCAAGGGGACAAGCATTGGCCGAGGTGTACTGGACGAAACGGATGGCATACAGCAGTGAGTGGACAAGGTGCTCGTTGATTCTGGCTGACGGGTTTGTACGTGACGCTATCCAGGCATGTATAAGTCAAATGTATGTGAGCATGCGAAGGGTGGGCGCCATGTGGCCAGAGCAGCAAAACGGCCAAGGCCTCACAGCACGTCAGCCGGCCGGCCTGATTGTTTCGCCGTCCCTGCCTTTGCCAAGGAGGCCACACGTGTTTCAGGCTCTTGGCTCTCGTTTCGGGAGGCCGGTGACGAATCGGCAGGGATGAAGCGAACCTCGACCGTCGTTGGCCGTCTCGTCTTGCTCATCATGGCCGCGGCGACGGTCAGCGGAAGCCAGCAAGCTCGCCGGCCTTTGTGGTCCTGTCTACCTGCCTAGCCCACCTCGGGCCTGCTGCCCCGAACTGCCCGGGTTGCTCGGACACGCGGCACGAGGCAGTGCCGCCGGAGGCCAAAGCAGGCAGGACGATGGGCGGATGGGACGGCCATGAGACGCAATCCCCCGGGCCGGACGCGCACCTGGACAGCGGCCGCGACGACAACGCGACACGCGACAGCTGTGCGGCATGCCAAGCCGCGCCGCGACGGCCGCTCGGACGTCGGCGCCCGGCGCTCTCCAACGCCAAACGCTTGGGGGCCCCGGCTCGACGGTTTTGGGGGTCAAGGACGGCTAACCGTGGAGAAGACACGGGGCCATTGGTTTGGGGCCCCCGAGGAGGCGCGGCGCACGCACATCGACGACGTCACCCCTTTTGCTCCCCGGCCTATAAGGCGAGCTGCCTCACCGACCCAGCGCGGCTCTTGCGTTGCGTCTGCTGTGCGCCCTTCTTCGCGTCTCTATTGGGATTGCCCGACTGTGTGGATTGTCTATTCCTGTCTCCCTGCTTCCCCGTCCATCGCCACCCCTTGACTCTCTTTTTCTCCCGAGCCGCGTCACGACGACGACAGCCGAGCGCATCGAGACGTAGACGCCGACGGCCTGCAGGACATGGCCCAGCGCGGAGACGCCATGTCGCGCCGCAGCCGCTCGGGCCAAGCATAAGCCGGACCTGGCTTCGTCTCCCCTGCGCTCGGGTGCTCCCATCTTTTATTCTATTTTGTTTTATTTCAGGTTTATTTCCCCCCCGGCCCGCACGACGTCTCTTCAACTGCAGGTTCGACAGAATCTCGCGGCCCGTGATCCACGCCGTCTTCCACAGCGTCGGCAGGTCGAGGGTGCTGGAGAGGCCATCGGCGAAGCCAAAGAAGAGCATGGGCGGGATCCAGCCGCGCGCGTACTCGAGGGCAAAGCAGGCGTCGGCCATCTTGTACTGCTTGACCGTGCCGCGCCGCAAGTGATGCACGCTGCCCGGCGGGTACACCTCGGGCGCATACTCACCTGGCACGTACGCCAGCTGCGTGCCACTCAGGATGTGGAAGTAGTCGTCAGCCGTGTGCCGGCCCGTGTGGCCTTCGGTGCCAACGGCCGTGCCTGTGCATGCGTGCGAGGCAGCAGTCAGTCAGTCAGTCAGTCAGTCAGCTGGTCAGTCGGTCGGTCGGTCGATCGATCGGCCCGCCCGCCAAGTTCCACTCCCAGGCATGGCTGCTCACCAAAGATGATGAGATACTCGGTCACGCCTGTCCGCCGTATCAGTCAGTCGCTTTGTCCCGGCTCGGCTCGGCGGCTCGGAATTTGTAGGCCCAGCAGCAGACGGAACAAGGCAGCGGACGGCGTACTGGCATGGAGGACGTACATGGCGCCCATGGCGCCGCCCGCGTTGTTGAAGACCCAATCTTCATGTGCGTTGATGTGCGCCGACGCCCGCTCGCTTAGCTCCGCGACGATGAAGCCCACGATGCCGCGTGTGTCGTTGCCGTGCGCCGCAATGCCGCGCGTCGCCACGTCGCGCAACTGCTCGAGGTCGAAGCGGTAGAAGCGCTCCAGGTTGTGATCCAGTAGGTACACCACCGAATACAGCAGCCCCATAAGCACCGCCAGCACCGCCAGCAGGCGGCCCATCCCCGGCGCCGGCTGCTCCTGTCCGCGAGCCATACGAAGCGGGCAGGATGGCGAGGCGGCGGCTGGCGCGGTGACGAGCGACGGAGAGGCAGCGGGCGAGTGGGCGACAGACGCGGCAGCTAAAGCGACACACTGCGACTTCAAAGGCCTTCTGGGTGGCGATGCGGGAGAGCGACGAGAGGCACAGATGGCCGCAGCCGCATCGCCCCTTTATGCTGTCCGCCGTCGTCCCGGCACTTTGCAGTCGCTCATTTCCTGCCGCTTCTCACCGCTCGGAGCTTTCAGTATCCGCGTGGGCCCATGATGACAGGAGCTGCACCGCCGCCCCTGCCCTTTTTTCTCCTCAGCCCACCTCCCCGTACTCGTATTCGGTCTCTCCGCCACCCCCCTCCCTTATTCCGCCATCAACCGACTGCTTGTTGTCTCCGTCCCATGAGACACCATGGTCATCTAATACAGACTCTGCTCTTGCATATTCGCCCCAGATTCCCCCTCTCCCTCGTGGTAGCTAGCCTGCTGGTCCAAGTTGCCCCAGATGTCCTTCGTTTCCTCCGCACAACACTCAAACTCCCCTTTCCCGGCTCCTTCGTCATGGCGCGTCTCGAAGCGACAAGGCTTGCCCTCATTCTCCGTCCGAAGCTCCCAAGGTTTCCTCGCCCTTGTCGGGCTCCTCTCCATCAGCCTCCCCGTCTGCCCGCCCCTCCTCTGCCGTGGCTGCCTGTTCGGCCTCGACGTCGTCCATGGCGTCCTTGGCCGGCCTCGAACACGTCTGATCCGTTTCCTCGACCTTCTTCCCGTCACCGTCGTCGCCCGTCTCCTCTATCGGCTTCCGTTTCTTCACCGGAGCCACAACGCCGAGCTCGTCCGCCTGACCAGACCAGCGTGCCAGGCGCCGGGTCGACCGTCTCAGCGCGGCCGCATACGAGCTCACCTCCTCGCCAAAGTCGTCATCCTCGGTGGTCAAGAGACACAAGCCGCCAACGCCCTTTTCGCGGAATGCGCTGCCTCCGACCTTGTCGCCGTTCGTCGCCACGGTACGGAGGCTGTCATCCTCTTCCTCATCGCTATCTTCGAATGGATTCTCCTGCGTCTGCAGGCGTCTGTAGGCTCGAAAGATGGCCCCGTCCTGCCGTCTCGACTTGCGGCTCTTGTGGTGCTGCCGCCGCAAGCCGCGATCGAGTATGTACTCGACCCGTTCGTTTCGGTTCCGCTCCACGGCAAGCTGATGCGCCGTCGGAGGCCGAGGCTTCCGCATCACTACGCCTTCCGACCCGTGGCGGGCCGGCGACGAACCCTCGAAGATCTGGTACTTGAGCGGCAGGCCACGCCGGCTCGAGGTACCCCCTCGGGCCAAGACCCTGGGCGGAGGCGTTGATCTTGTGCTGTCCATGTCCGATTCGTGCTTTGACGGCCGCATGCGCGGTAAAATGGCCGGTCCGTCCTCGTTGAGCGGTGCCCGCAGCTTCCCACGCTTCGTCTCCCGCTCGTTCAGGTACGCCTGGTCTAGTTCCAAGATCCTGGCCCGTGTCTTCTGCTTTTCCCAACCAAACTCGACTTCCTCGGCCGTGTCGACGTTTTCCTGTGCTTTTTCCGCGTCCGTCAGCAGCTCCAGCGCGGGGATGCCCTGGTTTGCGACATCGAGTAGGTAGTCGACTCCCGCGCCGAACGGGTTTTCTTCGCAGCCCTCCTCGGTGAAGTCGGATTCGAGGTAAAACCACATGAGCCACAGAAAGGCTCTGGCACGAGACTCGCTCGAGTATTGCGTCTTCATGATGAGGTCGTGGAATTCGTGATTGCTGGGGAAATGCAATTCCGCGATCTTCTGCGCACCATTGCACATGATGAAGATGAGATTGACCGGGTTAGTGCGCGGGGCTTCTTCAATCTCCTTGATCTTGTCTAAGGAGCTGGGCTCCTCCCGATCCTCCATGCCCCCTTTGAGGATAGACTTGAGCCTGGGCGCATCCTGCAGCTGCTTGTAGGCATGGGCATCTTGATGCGCCTGCAAAGATGGGATCGCGTGGTATGTTCGGAGCTGTGCACGCATCTCTGGGAAGACTACCGGTGAGTTAGACGCGCTCACAACCAGAGCCCAGCAAGAGGATATGTAGGGGAAGAGACACGTACAGTTGAGAGTTGTATTCATTCTACCGACGTTGACCAGGAGGCACACCATGGCCATGCCTTTAGCAGCTTCCCTTTCGCTAAGCAGTTTGTCCCGAAGTACTTTGCTCGTCTTGCTGCTCCGGGAAATGGTGTCGATGTACAGGTCGGCAAAGTTCTGGTATCCTATTCCAACCGGATCGTACGAGTTGGTGAAGACCTTTTGTTCGTTGTCGAAGACAGCCCTGAGGAAATCGTACTGAATGTCTTGGCGCCACAGAGGCTCCCCGTCTTCCTTTTTGAGATGGCGTATCTTGCCAATGTGTTGCTGCCCATTTGCCTCTTTATTTTGGCTTCCTTTGTTCTTGTCGCGACTGGACCTCTCCGTTACTTCCGGTGTGTCCTCGGCCATACGAGTGACCTCATCAGAAGCATCGCGCGAAACGAAGGACTTGGCTTCCTGCGGTTCAGGCGAGCTGACCAGCTCCGAGCCTGACCATTGCCTGGACCAATGGTTCGAGTCCGACATGGCGCCTGAGTCTGCTTTCAGAGCGTGTGGGGGAGCGGCGGGAAAAGCAGATGACCCCGGAAAAAAAGCGAATTTGTCGATGTCGGCGATACAGACACGTCAGTTAGCATCCCATGATGGCGACGGCGGGCAGGCGACAAGAATGAAGAGTGCCGAGGAAGCTGATGGTCAAGAGCCTCCAACGCATTGGCTTCTCAGCGTAGCGTATGCCTTCGAGTGCAGCAACCGAGAGCGAGCCAATGGGCACTGGCCCAGGTATGGGCTGAGAAGAGGCGAGGGTTCGCAAAAAAAAGTCAGAGTTGCAGGCGGTCGGTTTGGCGAGGCGAGGCTCAAGCCAAGTCGTGCCGCGCCGCCGCCCTCGTAATACGTAGCAGCCGCAGGGAGACGCCACGCTAAATCATGTTAAGTGGTTTGCTTGCCTGAAGCCGACCACTTATATTCACCAGGCGGTGTGACCAAACAACCGCGTTGAGATTAAACCGGTCGACATTATTCCAGCAAACAATAACTAGTTCAACTAGTTCATTAATGTCCTGGGGCAGAAGAACGCCAGGCCAGTCAGCCTAGTAGTACGAAGGTTGGGAACTTAACTATCCGGACCAGAAAAAGTAACTCGGCTTACATAGCACTGTATCCATCTCAATCGAGTAATACAGTACAATTCTGTAAATTTTGATTAATTAGGAAATGGAGTTTTTTCAACATCTTCCTCTAAAGTCTTCCACCCAATCTTTCGCGCTTTTTTCAACAC
>KN173745.1:147323-168445 GCA_000758425.1 Nilaparvata lugens yeast-like symbiont | reverse complement strand
CAACGGGGAACCCTCCCAGGAATCCCGCCGCGGAAGCCGTGTGGTGTGTAGTCCTCGTTGTGCCCCGGGGGAAGAGAGTGGTGCTGGTGGTGTTGAGGTCGAGGGCCAGCTGGCTTCGCGGAGTTGTGGCGTGTTAGTGTAACATGTTGCAAAAGAATACTGGCACTACCGAAATCTAACAGTAGCGAGAAGCTGAAAACTTTTTCGGGGGAGGGTTGAGATGCTTGCGCGTTATGTGCAAGGACCTAGCGAGTCATAGAACAGCGATCACGTGAACTGTTCACAATCGAATTATCGACATGTGTAAGCAGTAACTTCATAGTCTTAACTTAAATCTCTAACTACTCTCCATCTACATACACACGAACCAAAGGCAGGCCCACGGGTCGCTCGCCCTTGGGCCTGGAGCGCTGCTCACAAATTAGCCTGACCATTAGACTTGATCATCTTTGCCTTAACCCCTGTGTCTGTCACGCAGCCCGACTTACGTGTCTTGGCCACCTATCGCCCGAGAAATCCGGTAAAGTAGCAGCACAAGGATGGCAGGACATGGTAGAGTGCATAACAGCCCAAGACACAGGCCGCGCAAGCCTCCGGCTCGGCCCTCAAGCGCTTGCTGACGGGAAGCGCCCGCCAAGGCTGGGAAAAGCGCCTTCCGGCCTCAACGAAAAGAACCTTCAAGCCTCGGCCGGCTATGATGTCGTGGGTGGTGGCTGGCTGACGGCCGAGGATTTTCCTTGCTCGCCCGCCCGCTGTTGCTGACAAGATACGCACGCAAAACGGCCAAGCCACCGTGTCGATCTTTGCTTTTAGCCAGTGCAGTGCAGGCCTTGGCCGTCGACCTGTTTTTTCTGAGCGACTCAGGAAGGCTTATTTGGTGGTCTCGCCGTGGTATAAAGCTTGGCCAGCATCTGCCATCTGCCGGCATCCAACACATTAGCGCCATTCGTCCAACAAGCTGGTCGATCAGACAGACATATATATGATAGCAATCCTTGAGACTGCGGCGAGACGATCCAAAGCACATTTTCCCGACTGACCGGGTTTGGCCTGACCGCACTTGAGTTCTACGCCACCAACCGTCGTCGCCCTTGTTCTTGCCGCACAACTCGGCACCTTCTGCTCCCTCCCCTATCATGCATTACCCCGTCAAGACGCTTGCCCTGGCCGTGACGGCTCTGCTGTTCGCCGTGCGGGCTAGGGTCGACTTCGACGCCGACGACGTACCCGTGTCATGCCGCACAATCTGCGACCCCCTTGGTCAGCTCTTGCGTCGATGCGACACGGACCTGCGCAGCGATGTCGACCGTGACGAGCGGCTGCTCGAGGCCCAGTGTATCTGCACCAACCGGAGCTTCGACGTGACGCGTGTTGTCGCCCTTTGCGCCGACTGCATGCACCAGACGGCCAACCAGCTACAAAACGGGCGCAACGGCGGCGACGACGACGATAACAAGGTTCGCGCTGATGCCGAGGACCTTAGGGGTACGTTGTCACACCTGCAGTGAAGATGACGACTCGTGGAAGCTGACTGTGTTCTGCGGCAGACATCGACAACCTCCTGGCCACTTGCGGCTTCGCCAGCACTCAGTACAGCCCATCGGCCACGAGCCTCGTCCAAGGCATCACCGTTGCTGCCACGGCGGCCACCGATATCAGCCAGCTGACGACGACGCTGACTGACGCTGCACGCTCTACCGGACAGTCGGGCTCATCGGCCATTGCTGGCACTGGCGCCAGCGGCTCGACCAGCAGCACGCCGGCCGGAACAATGGCGTCGTCGGCCGCCCACGTCAATCGCTTTTCAGTCACCAGCGTCCTTTACGCTAGCGGCGCGCTACTTGTGGGAAGCCTACTGTTACTGACTTGAAGAAGAAGAGGAGGGGCAGAGACGGGGACACGGTTGGGCGAGACATACCTCGCAGCCAACTCAGCGCGCAATGAGCCTACACGCATTGTTCTCCTAGCTTGTCGTATGGACTTGCCCAGGTGAATAATGTTGCTTCTCGGGGACAAAATTTGCTGGTATTTGTGTATAGTCATAATGAGTGTGTGAAGCTATAGGACATGCTCTGTATTCTTGGTCGATTTCGGGTCGGTGTAAGTGATCTCCTTCAGTGACTTGACCACTCATTGCTCCTCCAATGAAACCGAGTGGCCGCCGATAATACAGAGGGGGAAAACCCGTCATTTCCCGTCATTTTCAAAGTCTTTTGAACGAGTCCGTGAGGCAAAAGAACAGCGAGATGCATAGGATGCTGACTTACAGTGCAAGATAGGTGTCACAAGTCGTCAAGACGTCCCGACGGAGAGTGGAGGCGACCACTCAATCGCATCAAGCTTTTCCAGTTTGAGTTTCTACTAGGGGTTTTTAACAAGTCGGGCCCCCTTATCCCTCCATCAGTCAAGGCGTAGGAGTATAACATACGCAATGCAATCGCCCTGCGTTTGTTATTGCTTTTTCAATAACACAGCTTTGGGACTACTCCCTGCGCTACGTGACTTTGCATTGCCGCGCAACTTTTTGTCATGGCGGATCTCGCATAGGTGAGCTTGGCGCCGAGAGTTCTAACGAGGCTGATCAATTATGATGACGTTAATACGAGTCTGGCCGATGACAATGACGCTGACGACGTGGATATCGGTGGTGGGCGGTGAAGATGATGCTAACATACTAGCGGCTGCCGCCCCTACCCACAATAAGCTTTGTGACTGGCAACTTGCTCAGGCCATAAGGCGGGTTCCGACGGCATGTGCATCGATCAGCAAACATCATGATGATTTATGGATTCACCTGCGCCGTTCCCAGCGAAACAAATATGGCTTTTTCGGAGGCCAATCGAGTGCAAGGGATACCCCCGGCGCCGTCCCTTTACCGTCGCGGTTCGTTGTCTGCGGCTTGGTTGAACAGAAGCCTGCCTGGTCGGATGGATTGCTCGTGCTCTGCATGAGAGCCAGACGACTAATTCAGTTACCCTAATATGTAGTTCCATTACAAGGGAGAGAGAGTGCTAGCTAGCGCTGGCTGGAGGTTTATGTGGTTCTGCCAGTTTATAACTAGTGGATTTTTAGAGTAATAATCCTGAAAATAAATTTTCAAGATTTTCACGCTGAAAAGCTTCATTTTTCCTAGCCTTGTTGTGAAGCGCTTTGCGCGGACGTAGCCGCGCTATGTACTTCCGAAGCCACAGTAAAGACACGTTGAGATACAGTCCGCCTCGCTTCCCCGGGTGCCAGGCGAACGTTATGCCCTTCACGATTGGGATCAGACGCAGGGAAGATAAGAAAACGCGCGCAGGGAAGACCGAGGGAGGTCGTAGAGCTGAGGCCTCGATCTCGCTCCCACGCCGCGCGCCTGCACGCCGTGCAGCTCGACCAGACCTCGACAAGCCGCTTAGTTGCAACAGAACATGAATATATCCCTGTCTAGCAAGCATAAACACCTTCCGATACGATTCGAACTCAGCTTCTTGTGCTTTGACACCTTTTACAGCTTCCTAGGTCAACTTGGATCCAATCTCTTCTCGTGGATGGCTTGTATGTTACAAAATTGCTGGTTGGGATCAGACATCATTGCTTCTTCTTGCGAGGAATTTCGGACTCCAACCTAGCTTCTCGCTCAGAAATTTGACGGTCCTCCGTTGAGATGGAGATCTAGGCCTATCCCAACGGTTGCGAACAGTCGTCTGCCATATCGATGAAGGGACCGAGGAGTCATTATTGGCCCTTCGTAGCCACTCATGCGTCTGCTCCCTACCCATATGGTCCTCGATCGCGGTGCTCCCTGCGGTAGAACATGGTCCTCCAATCCGTTCCGAGATACAACGCCGCGCGTGACGACCGTGACCACAACCATCTCTTCGGAGTTGAAAAGCTGCAGAGTACTTGCAGCCTCTACACCCTGTAGTCGCTGGGAAAGTTGTACGGATTACGGAAGAAGGTTGCTCCAATCGCTGCGCTGGTCGCCGTATCAACTTGCTCTACTGCCGGCTTTGCTGCGCGGCTCTATCACCATGTTCCAGCTGCGTATAAAAGAAGGTGGAAAAAGGTTTCTGCGCGTCTTTTATCTCTTTTAGGAAGAACACCCCGAGAAAGGCGCAAACACGGACGATTTATCCTGCCTGATGAACTACTGTCGACCCTTATTGCGGGTTCGCATGGAGTGGACTGGCGCGGCTCGAGTTTTGCCTGCACACAAGGGGCCTCTCGGGGCGACTTGCACATGGAGACTTTAGGCAAAAATACGCCCCTCGACAACTGTACAAGCCATTTCCAAGGCGTAAGACATGAGAGCAAGGCTTATTAGTTGGCTGGATAGGCGTAAAGCCGCCGAGAGGCCATCTTGTTTGCGGAGCCATCTTTGCGCGTGCGCAGATGCGTCTTTTGCGCCCCGCATTAGCATCGCGTCTTGTATCGTGATTACAAATGACGATATGAGATGTGGGCGTCTTCGAGACTTTTTCTTACCCAGGCGAGACATGCTTGGGCACGGATTTTGAGTTGATGTGCGCAGGCCTTCTCTGTCGAGTTAGCTATGCCTGCTCACAGCTCTGCGGTCTGATCGCATCCTCAAGCGCAACGCTGCCAAGTGTCTTTACGTTTTCTTAGCTTTCTTTAGTGCTTGGATCCGCAGGAAGCCGACTCAACTGCGTCTTCCGCTCCTCATTTCGGCTGGGCAACCTTGCGCAACTCGCGCTGTCCTGTCTCGGGGTCCTTGAATTCCTTCCAGCTGATTGGCACCATTTCGACACCGGCGTCGCTGGTGGCCATAATGACACCAAGTTCATTCGAAGCTGTTGACAGGTAGTAATTGGCTTGGTCGCCAAGGGAAATCTTTGTTTCCTTTGCTTTAGTTTTGACTTGCGTAGTAGAGCCTGACCAAGAGGTGTGCATGAGGGATTGGACGGCTTACCACCTGAGCCCGCACGATGTCTCCGGGCTTGAACGACTCGTAGATCTTGACTTTGTTCTTCTCTGTCGCCCTGACATCCTGTACGCGGATGACGCCCTGCCACTCTGTCTGCAGCACCGTGTTGCCGACCTGTTGGATGACGACGATGGCCTGCTTTGGCATGAGGCGCACTACGCGGGCCAGCACTACATGGTTGACGTCGGGCAGGATTTCGCGCTTGTGACCATGCCTCGCCACAGAAAGGGTGATGCGTTCGGCCGAAGTTGTGGCCGTAATTTTATTGAGGCGCTTCGCCGGGCTGGGAGCTGAGGCCGGCTGCGTGACGGTGACTATGCCGAGGAGGGAGGACACGACGTTGCCTTGGTGCACATGCGTGCCTGGGCCCGGGGCGTACGTGTTGTAGGGGCCTAGAACCTCGCCGGGGATGGCGGTCTTGGGAAGGCTGTCTGCAGCCATCGGTTCGAGGTGCGGAGAGCCAGCGACTCGGCCGTCGGAGAAGCTGCGCTAGAATTGATGAGATGTTGGCCTCGGGTCACGCCTTCGCGGTAGCAACGTGGCGCCGAGGTGAGCAATTTTTACCCAGCAACCTAACCTAGATTCATCAGTCTGCTGACAAACCTGTCGGTCGTTATAAGACACGTGATATTGCCTCAATACCCAAAACCCTTCTGACACTTGCCTCCCTTGCAGGCAGACTACTCATTTCCGGACGTTTGGCCCGAACCGATAGACCGCCACATGTCTTCAAACCTTCCCCGATGAAGCCAGCCAGTCCAATCAGCCGGCATGGTCGCCTGAAACACACCATGCACAGACGCCGGGCTCCAAGGCCTCGGTTCGTATGGCCCGCCACGGCCCGCCACAAGCCAGATGGCCCAAGCCCTGGCTAGCTTGACCAGGAAGGGCCTTTTGGAGTTATGGCCAAGCTCCGCTCCGAAATCCGAGGCTGATGATACGCCGCCCAGCCCTGTAATACAGGTTTCGCTGATTCGCCCAAAAGCTTCCATGGTCTTTCGAGGAGCGTGAGACCCGCTGTGCTGGCTTATCCGCTCGCCCCCTGTGGCCGCTCTCTGGTGGAACTAAGGTCCAAACTCCGCAAAACTTGCTATTTTGCCGTCCACCAAGCAATATATGAAGGATTAGTTAGCGTCCAGACTCCAGTCCAGGCGGAGTGCGGATCTCTTGCCTCTCGGCCATATGTTCGGCCGCCCCCATCATTGTCTCTATCAGTCCTTGAACTCGTGCATGTCGGTTGCCGCGCACGGAGACGGATTTGGTGTGTCAGCGCTCGATGTTCGAGTCCTCAAGAGCGCCTGACCTGATATGGGCATGCGTAACCAGATAAAGACGGGCCAATGTGCTGTCAATCATCGCCTGTTGGGGGAATCAGCAACATCTCTTCAGCCTCTGCACGCCCAGTCGCCATGACGTTATGATATCGTAGTCGGAACCCCACGCCCCCTATTCCCCCACGCTGTTGCGTCATCATTCGGCCTGTCTTGGTTCCCCTCTCACTTCGCCCGTCACCACAGCTGACCGCCCCTAGACGATGGAGTCAAAGGCGTCGCCCACGCAGCCTGCCGGAGGCCAGCTTGGAAACGGAGCCGGGAGTAGTGACCTCGATATGGAAAAGGTCGCTATTGAACCTGTTCAAAGACAAATCAAGAGCCTTAACGACCTTTACGCGACGAAAAGCTATGCGACAGATGCTAGCATAGCCATATCCGCTCCTGCAGAAATCTCGTCCGACCGTGGCAGCCACAGTCGGGCATGGCGCCGTCGAATCAAACCGCTGCGATGGGGCCGTGCCCCTGATGTCCCGCAAGAGCGCATCGTGTCTTGCGAATACGGCGCAGGCTTCTTCAGCAAGCTCACGTTTGGGTGGATGACGCCTCTCATGACTGAGTTTTCACATGGCTGGTTGTTCAAAACACGGCTGATAGGCATCTGAAGACGGGATATAAGCGCCCGCTGCAGGAAGGCGATATCTGGGCTGTCAACCCCGACCGGGCCGTGGAGCCGCTTGCTGCCCGGGTGCGGGAATCCTTTGGGCGCCGCGTCCGGGACGGCCAGAAACACCCTCTTCTGTGGGCCCTACACGAAAGCTTCTCCGTCGAGTTCTGGTTCGGTGGCTTTTGCGCCCTGGTCGGCACCTTACCGCAAGTTCTGGCCCCCTTCACCCTTCGCTTTCTCATCCAGTTCGCCGCCGATGCCTACCCGGCTCAAATCACCCACCAGCCGCAGCCTTCAATCGGGCGTGGCATCGGTCTCGTCCTCGGCATCACCGCCATGCAGATTTTACAGAGCTTTTGCATGAGCCACTTCATCTACCGCGGCATGATGATGGGCGGGGAAAGTCTCGGTGTCCTCATCAGTATGATCTATGAAAAGGTCATGGTCATCTCTGGCCGGGCCCGCGCCGGCGCTGCCAGGGGCGCGTCTAAGGAAACGCGCAAAGCTGCGGCCGATGATGGGCGACCAGAAGAGGCCGTTTCCGAGAAGCAGAAAGGGTCAGAAGGGTCAGACGGTCAAGTTCGTGGCATGATGTCGCAGGCCAAAAAGAGGGGCATCACCAACGACGATGTCATGGGTTGGGCTAACGGTCGCATCGTCAACCTCATGAGCGTCGACACGTACCGCATCGACCAGGCCTCGGCTCTTTTCTACATACTCTGGACCTCGCCCATCCTCTGCCTCATTACCATCGTTCTTTTGCTCGTAAACCTGACCTACGCCCTCGCTGGCCTGGCGCTGCTTCTTTTCGGGGTTCCCGCGCTGACGTGGGCGATTCAGAGTCTGTTCTGCCGTCGCAAGGAGATTAATAAAATCACATATCAACGTGTCTCGCTCACGCAGGAGATCCTTCAGTCAGTTCGCTTTGTCAAGTTTTTTGGCTGGGAAAAGGCCTTTACGGATCGGCTTCGACAGCTGCGGTCCCTGGAGATCCGCGCAATACAGGTCCTCCTCGCCATTCGAAATGCCATCAATGCGGTCAGCATGTCTCTGTCCATATTTGCCTCGATTCTGTCATTCATCACCTACTCGCTCTCGAACCACTCGCTCTCGCCAGCTTCTGTCTTTTCATTGCTCGCTCTTTTCAACGGCCTGCGGATTCCGCTCAACCTCATGCCCGTTGTTCTGGGCCAAGTGACTGACGCCTGGTCCTCGATCAAGCGCATTGAGCAGTTCCTCATGGAAGAAGAGTAGGAAGAGCATTTCAAGATGAATCTTCAAGGAGACAAGGCCATTGAACTACACGCTGCTTCATTCACTTGGGAGCGGACTGCCGCTCATGAGACCAGCGGGACGGCTACCAGCGGGGCAGGGCAGAACCTGCAGACGCCTGCAAGCAAGACGAGGAGGTCCTTGAAAGGCCACGACTCGAGCCAGGACAAGACGGGCACCGCCAGCACGCTCGATCAAGACCGGCAACCTTTCAAGCTGAAGGGTCTCAATTTGGAGGTCGGGCGAACCGAGCTGATTGCCGTCATCGGCTCCGTGGGGAGCGGAAAGAGCTCGTTGCTGGCCGCCCTGGCCGGGGACATGCGCAAGACCAGCGGAGAGATCGTCTTGGGTGCATCCAGAGCCTTCTGTCCGCAGTATGCTTGGATTCAAAACACAACGCTTCGGGAAAACATACCTTTGGCAAAGACATGGACAAGCGCTGGTACAACAAGGTCATAAGAGCGTGAGTTTGTTTACGTCTCAAGGACGAGCCGACGTCTGACGTGCAAGACAGATGCGCCCTCGAGGCCGACCTGGAAATGCTCCCAAGCGGCGATCTGACGGAGATTGGCGAGCGCGGCATCACAATTTCCGACGGCCAGAAGCAGAGGCTTAACATGGCGCGCGCCATCTATTTCGACGCCGACATGGTCCTGATGGACGACCCGCTCAGCGCCGTCGATGCGCACGTCGGGCGACACATCTTCGACCAGGCCATCCTCGGTCTCCTCAAAGACAAGTGTCGCATCCTGGCAACTCATCAGCTCTGGGTCCTCGGACGCTGCGACCGCATCGTCTGGATGGAGGGCGGTAAGATCCAGGCCGTGGGCACATTCGAAAGCCTCATGACAGAGCACAAAGGCTTTCAGTCGCTGATGGAGACAACGGCTGTGGAGGAGGCCGGCAAGGAGAAGCTCAAGCCGGCAGCAACAGAGGCCGACAAGGGCGGTAAGAAGAGCAAGAAGGGTGCGGCGCTGATGCAGCAGGAGGACAAAGCCGAGTCGAGCGTACCGTGGTCCGTTTACGGCGCGTACGTGCGGGCGTCGGGCTCCATGGTCAACGCGCCGCTTGTGGCCGGGCTCTTGCTGCTGTCGCAGGGCGCCAACATCATGACCAGTCTGTGGCTATCGTACTGGACGTCAGACCGGTTCGGCCTGTCGACGGGCCAGTACATGGGCATCTACGCCGGACTCGGGGCCCTGCAGGCGCTGCTCATGTTCCTCTTCTCCCTCGTGCTGTCGGTGCTGGGCACCAGGGCATCCAAAACGATGCTGCGCGACGCCGTCCACCGCGTCTTGCGGGCGCCCATGGCCTTCTTCGACACGACGCCGCTGTGCCGGATCACGAATCGCTTCTCGCGCGACGTCGACGTGCTGGACAATACACTGACGGACGCGATACGCATGTATACCTCTTCACCCTGACCATGGTCAGCGCCGTCTTCGCCCTCATCATCGCCTTTTTCCACTTCTTTGCCATCACGCTGGTGCCGCTGTACGGGCTCTTCATCGTCGCGGCGGCCTACTACCGCGCGTCGGCACGCGAGGTCAAGCGCTTCGAGTCGCTGCTGCGGTCGCACGTCTTCGCCAAGTTCAGCGAAGGCCTCAGCGGCGTGGCCTCGATCCGCGCCTACGGACTGCGGGCGCGCTTCGTGGCCGACCTGCGCGCGGCCGTGGATGCCATGAATGGCGCCTACTACCTGACCTTTTCCTAACCAGCGCTGGCTGTCGATAAGGCTCGACATGGTCGGCAACGGCCTCGTCTTCACCGTCGGCATCCGACGCTATTCCGCGGCACCATTCGCAGCAACCTCGACCCCTTCAACGAGCACTCCGACCTCGACCTGTGGTCCGCCCTCCGCCAGGCCGATCTGGTGCCGGCCGCTGCCGGTAGGGCGCCGCCGCCGACGCCGTCGCCTTCCCGCGCTTCCGACTCTGTCCCTGCTCCTGCCATGCCGATGCCGCGTTTCCATCTTGACAGCCCGGTCGAGGAAGACGGGCTCAACTTGTCGCTTGGCCAGCACCAGCTCATGGCCCTCGCTCGCGCCCTCGTGCGCAACGCCCGCATCATCGTTTGCGATGAGGCCACGTCGTCGGTCGACATGGAGACGGACGACAAGATCCAGCGCACCATGGCGTCAGCCTTTGCCGGCCACACCGTGCTCTGCATCGCCCACCGCCTGCGCACCATCATCGCTTACGACCGCGTCTGCGTCATGGACGCCGGCCGCATTGCCGAGCTCGACGCGCCCGCTGCCCTGTGGCGCCGCCCCGGCAGCATCTTCCGTGCCATGTGCGACCAGAGCGGCATCCGCCTCGCAGACTTGGAGGCCGCTGCTTCACGCGAGGACAGCCCGTCGCGCGGTCCATCGGGTTGAGGCAGCTCGCAAGCGGTGGAGCGGACGCAAGCTTCAGTGCAGACCGGCAAATTTCCTAGTTCATGTGATTCTGCGCCCGGTCATTGTCCGACGATGGCTGCAACATTAAGAGCCATGTGGGCGCATCGTCTATAACTGTCTGCGCACGCCATACGACTGACATCGGAGACGTCGAGAGTGACGACGCCGCTGCATAAGGCAAACAAAACCAACCCCGCAGTCCATTGCCGATGCCAAGTTGAGTTTATCCGTGGGGAGGCTGGCCATGTCGTGGGCGCAACCCATGCCTGGCACCTCAACAAATCCTCATCTTTTTGGCCCAGCAATACGGACCAAAGAGTACTCCCGCCCACACCCCTTGCTCCCACTGGTATCTTCTCCAGCCGTCTATCAGCGCACCGCCATCACTTTGCGACAACGCTACAGACCGACAGGGCTATCCATGATGTCTATATTAGCTACGAGGCAGAAAAAAAGTCTCGAGTTTGACGCGATATCTACCTCCCCAAGTAACCTCCCATAAGTCCGTAAACCAAGCCCCGGACGCCACCGTGAAACGATCGCGAAATCCTGATTCCGAAGATAGCTGGGGAGCGCTGCGGTTGACCCAAAAAAATCAAATTGGGTATCCAACCAGATGCTGCCCAGATGAGTATTAAACCTTAAACCACTGGTGCTTCAGCCTGTCAGACCTTGTCCGGAAGGCTATTTGCCCCGGTGCTCATGTATAATGAGCTCCCTCGATCGGTCATGGGAGGCATTTGTGGCGGGGGGAAAGCGCTTGGGTCGTCGGCTAGTAGATCTTCGAGATAGGCACTTGGAGCTCGATTGCCGGGTACGGTATTGCTCAATGATGTGTTGCTCATCGTACTTGTGTCTCTTCGTGCTGGGTAACGAGGGGACTCGGGAGGAGAATCTTTGAGCGTGTGACGTGACGCATTGGCGTAGTGACCTCGAGAATCAGGACGCAGGTTGCTCAAGCTAATAGCTGCCGTCTGGTTCGATAGCGGAGAACCGTAGCCGGAGGTGTAAAAGCCCGAAGGCAAAAACGCAGAGGCACGAGAACCGTGAGCATTATTTATGGCCGTCGGTGAGTAGAACAAATTCGAGTGGCTAGGAGTGGCCGAGGGAATGAGCCCGCGGTTGGTACGTCGAACCCCGCGACTGGTGGCGGCGGCGCCAGCGCCCAACGAGTGACTCGATTCCTGATCGGTGTACTTGTGAAAAGGAGCAGGGGGCGCGGGAAAGCCGGCTTTGGTATTGGCAGTATGTTGAGCCATAGCGGCACGTTTCACGGATCTGTGAAGAAGACTGACGATGGCGCGCCAGATGAGAATGGCTACTCCGAAAGCACCGAGTATGGCGCCGACGGCGATGAAGACAGTGCCGTCGGGTAAGTTGGAGTGGCGCATAAAAGGAGCATCTTGCGTCGGCGGGACGCTCGGCGGAGGGTAAGTCGGGATGGCGTTGGTCCGGGTCAGAGTGGGGAAGCCGGTCAGCTCGTTGCCGGTAGTGGTCGAGCCGCCTCCCGTGATTGTCGGGTTCGCCGACGTTTCGCTCAAAGAAGCGGATATAGGCGTATTTGAACTCGCCGTCGACGTGGAAGACTAGACAGATTCAGAAGAGGAACTGGTGCTGGGAGATGGTGAATTTGGTTGTTGGGGTTGGGGTCTCTGGGGCGTCGGCGATGAAGGAGAGGCGGTAGGGCCCTGAAACTGATTGGCGTCGTTCTGGGCCATGGCGGGTATGGGGAGCACGGCGACATAACCCAGAATGCAGAGGAGAGCAGCGGACGACAGGACACAATTGGCCGGCCACATTGTCGCTGCGTCTATGGGCTCGCGTGAACAGTGCAGGCGAAGGGCAGAGGGAAGGCCGGGGAGCTGCCGACGGGTCGTTAATCGGTAATGACGAGGAAAAGGAGGACAAAAGCCAGGAATGGGCTAAGGGGTAGACGCGTGGCTGCAAGACAATGAGCAGTCAGTGGCTGAGCGTTCCGGAGAGCTGGCTGGGCTTGAGCAACTAATTAAGGGTGGAGTAGCAATGAAACGAGGGAAAAATGTGCCAAAAATGCGGACAAAACTGAGGAGGTAGAAAAAGAGGGTGACGTGCGCAGGCGGCTTACGACCGGAGCGCGGGAAACATGACGAAGCGATAATGACGGTGACAGTGATGGTAGTGAGAAGAGGCGCGGAGGAAGAGGAGGAGGAGGAAGAGGGAGAAGCGGAGTGGCGAGGAAGAAGCAGACTGCTAGATTAGGTAGGAGAGGACGGAGAGGGAGGCTCAAGGTCTCTAAAGTCCTGGGGTCGTAGCCGGCGGGCGCATGGGAACCGACAGCCAAGTACCTGCAAGGTAAATGACTTTGGTTGGTTTGTTCTTGCCCGCCCACACTGCACAGGGGAAGATCAGGAGACAAGTCTGCGCATCTACTCCTTACCTCGGACCCTGTTACGGGCCGGGGCCGCGGTACCTGTCAAGAACCTTGCTCATTGTCGCGTGCGACGACGAAGCTCGGACGCCAGGTCCAACACCACCTGGTCTCAATTCAGAGATGACATAGACATGTGCTGCACGACGTAAATAAATCCACCACCACCGGAACTCTTGCCCGGCTAGCTTCCGCATTGCCCTCCTCCCCCTTCTTCATCTGCCCAACAAGATGGAGGAGAATCGACTTTGGAAGTTTAGGCGGCCCGAGTGGCTGAACAGTGCCTGGGCCCGCAGCGCTGGTGTCTACGCCGCCGGCGCCTTGGTATGTTTTTCGTCGCTGACTCTTCCGCATCGTGCTGTATCGGTGGCCTTCGCAGGACTGTCTCTACCTCAGTGTTAAGCTATGCGCCCGCTGACGCCCGGTCTGTGACCAGTTCTCTATCGCCTTTTACGTCATGCTCGACTCGGCCGTCTGGTCCAAATCGGCGCGCAACGGCTCTAACGTTCATGTCAAATTCGTCGACTGGCTCCCGCTCATCTTTTCAAGCCTCGGCATGCTCATCATTAACTCGGTCGAGAAGCAGCGACTCAGCGCAGATTCTTTTAGCTACAGCGGCTCTGGGGTCGCGTGGAAGGCCCGCGTCGTTCTTTTTATGGGGTTTGCAGCACTCGCCGGGGGAATGGCCGGCGGCGTCACCGTCTTCGTCATCAAATTTGCTGTTCCGGGCGTCGCCATGCCGGCTCTGGGCATGGGCATCGAGAACATTATGAGCAATGCGCTCATCGGCTTCAGGTATACCTCACCACAACTTAGGTCCTTCTTCTAAACGACGAATCTAGTGCTTATTTATTTTGCAGCTCTGTTGTTCTCTGGGTGAGCCAGAATATGGAAGACGAGTATTCGTACAATCTGGCTATTTAAGTCCTTTCTAGCAAACGAGTAGCGAGTCACCGGGCGAAAACTGAACCGGAAATCGCGTCTTTTGTTTTACTCCTCCCTTTTAGCCTTCCTACAGCCCCTTACGATGTCAATGACTACCGCCTTGCCAAAAGACCTCAGGGCTGGACCAAGTGAAGTCGGGACCGACTCTGGTAGGCCCTGTATGTCAGGGACATGATGATGGCTGCCTTTAATGGTGGACGAACAACTTGAGACGCCTCACAGTGGGTTCTGGTGTTCCATAGCACGTCTCAGATTCGTCACGAGTAGTCAATGGGCACGTCACTCTTCTATATCTGCCAAGGCGTGTTCGAATGCCGTACGAAGTCCTCATTCACACCTTTTGCCTCCCTCCTGACGAATGCGGCGCTCGGGATGGGCCGAGATCAGGCCTAAATTACGTAAGCATACCCACACGCCTCCCTCGTGTGCAGTCACCGAGGGCGACGAACGGCAGCTCGTAGACGCACTTGACGCGAAACACCCTCGGCCGCACGCGCTTATTGGCGCCCAAGTACGCTGCATTCGCAGCCTCTGCCTCGGATCTTGCACTTGGACCAGCCTGCATGCTGGCCTGCCTGCCTCGTCGCCTTGCACGCCTCAGCCAACAAAGGCGGAGCGAAGGCGCAACGCAAAGCATCATTTTTTCAACCATGGGCGGCCGACCTACTAGGCGCCCGGAGCAAGGCGCCGCCGCTCCCACACCTGCGCGAGCCCGAGGCTCCGTCGCCGCGAGCATTCGCGCGAATCGGTTCCGCGGGCATTTGACGCGCCGCCTCGTGCCAGCTGGCTGTGCGTCAACGTCCGTGCCCGCGGCGGCAGGCGACGTGCTGCATCTAGAGGACGGCGACACGGCGCAGTTGGCGGACGCATCTGAGATTGTTGTCCGCAACCAGCATGGCGAGATCGAGCTGGGTGATCCGCCTACGCCTGCCGTCGACGAGCATGATGAGCAGGCCGAGGATCGCCACGAAACAGAGAGTACGCCCGGAATCGATACATTCTCTTTCCTCTCCCTCGTTTCCTCTGACACATGCGTCCTGCCGCCTCCAGGGGAAAGACAGCGCTTGGCCAAGGCTGTCAAGCATCACTCCATCAACCGCTCCTCCGTACTCGTTCAATCTAAAGGTATCAAGGCCGTCTGCGCCTGCTCGCTTCGCTCTGATACAAGACAATTTGTCTCGCTGACTCGACTGCGGCCGTCTAGAGCTACTCGAGGACGTCCGTGCAGACCTCAGGGCCAAGGTCAGTGCGCTGGCAGATGACAACTGGATGTTCGAGCCCGAAGAGCAAACGCGTTCATGAGAACAAAGCGGACTCGAAAAAAAAAGGCTTGAGGGAGTCCGAGGCGCACGCTACATAACGCTACTTTACCTCGTTCCAGACCTCCAAGGTATCTCACACAGCTTCCTTCCTGCTTCCGTCATCCATCCTCATCCACTACTTCCACTCAGCCCTCCGTTCAGTCTAAGCCGGCCGGAGTGAGCGATTCGGTGTGGCGCAGGGTCCGTCTCTGCGGCTGCTGCGGCATGCCTCCACCGAACAGACCGCTCATAATGTTCATTAGGCCATTGCTCTGGCGGGGTCGGATGATGCCAAAGTACAGCTCGGCAATCACCTCCAAAGGCTCGACCCAGTCCTTGACCTCGTCGATGTGCGTCGCGTACTTGGTCACCAGACCCTTGTATACTTCGGGCGCGCCGCGCTGCACAGCGAGCAGCAGCAGGCCGAGGAAGTTGAGGAGGGGCAGGCTGGGAAAGATAGGCATCTCGCAACTTGTGCTCGAGATGTGCTGCACGCCTAGACCCGCGTTGTCGCTGCTGAGTGCGTTGGTGAAGAGGCGGTAGCAAATGTTGGCCGCGTGCGTGTTACCGACGACGAGATAGCCCAGCACGGTGCGCGCAGCAAAATGTGGCGCCAGGTGTACTTCTCCCTCCTTGTACCATTCATATTCCATCTTCAGCAGCACTTGTGGCGAGTCCTTGGTCCCGATCAGCAAGTGTCGCTCCGCCTCGTAAGGCTCGTGCTCCTCGGCGTAAAGCGATCCGGCGATGTGATGAAGCTCCGGGTCCCCGACCGGGTAGTCTCCGAACTTGGCCGACCAACTTGCCGTCTGTTAGCACGCGCTCGCTCGCTGTGTATCGTAGTCACCGACATCCGCCCACAACGCTGCTCCATGTGACGGTGTATTCGTCACTTCTCACCTGACCATCTCGGCGATGAATTTCTTGCGCGTCGGCTCATGGGCGTCGAAGAGGCGTAGGCAGGTTAATAGCCTGCCCTTGGTGACCGAGTCGGGCGCCAGCCCGGCCTGCGCATAGACATCGACGAGCATGATGCACAGATCACCGCCACTGCCGCCTTGGCCAGCCTTGAGCAGGACCTGGGCGACACTGGCGAGAACATCGATGGCGGCTGGCCAGTTACAGGCCTTGATATATCGCGCGGCTGCCACCCGGGTCTGCTGCTGCGCCTCATAGAAATCGCCCGTCGCAATCTTGTCCCGCAGCCGCGTGACAATGCGCTCCGCTTTGCTCGCCATAAGTGTGCCGCGTGGCGTACCCGACCCTCAGGACGCAAGGAGTTTTGCTGCGTGATTGCCGCGGTGTAATGTGCCGTGCAGTGCGAGGCGGGCAGTGGCCGCCTGCGAAAATTGAACGACAAGCTGCGTGGAGATTTCCGTCGCCTGCTCTTGGGAATGGAGATTGACGAAGGAGACTGAAGTGGCACAGACTGTAACAAATGTGCGAATGTGTGAGTGGCAAATCAAGGCTTTGGGAGGGGGATCTTGTGAACAGCTGTTCGATTTAGTTTTTATTAAAAGTAATATATATAATATAACTTTATCTATTGCATAGATCTTGTGGCGCGGATAGTGTAGCGGTTAGCATACATGCTTCCCAAGCATGTGACCCGGGTTCGAGTCCCGGTCCGCGCAGTGTTTGCGCACAGTGGATGTGATTTCGTTTTGACTGAATTGTCAATTTTTGAGGCAAATAGGTTCCGTACCGTGCAGAGCTTTTTTAACACTTGATTTGAGGCAAGTCTTGATGGGAACGCCAGAGTTCAATTAGACAAAAATGGTGAAGAGGGGGGCTTGTCCAGAATACGCATGAATGGGTCTAAAATTTACAAAGTGCGCAAGGATGGTTGGGGAGGGACTGTCGCGGTAGTAGAGACCCCTCCATTACCTCCGAGGTGTTGTGTCTGTCTTACAGCTGCAAGGTTGGCCTAAAACAGCACTTCGTCCAATCTTTTCGTTTGGAGATGACCTCGTATTGTTGATTAAGTATATATTCAGTTGCAAGAGATCGAAACATGCCGAAGCACTTCGTATGTACAACAGATTGAGCAGACTCTTTTACGCCCATCCTTGCTGTATGCGGCTGTGTATATTCACAATTGATGCGACGTCTCCCTACACCGTGCTCCGTGTGCCGTCGCTTGATCAGTATATAACCATGCGTTGCCCGACGCATGCCTACCTTTCTCGTACAGCCACTTGCTATTCAGCCCGACACTGGTCCGCTTGCCGCCAGACGGACTCGGTGAGTCAGAGTCGGAGAAAATGTTGTTAGACATAACGGCGCCATAGGGGCTTGCCGATCCGATGGAAAATGATCTCTGTCCTCTAGCCAGAGCATTTACGCTTCTCTGCAGTAGTGGGCTTCCCGCCGTCGATAAAGACGAGGGAGATTCCTCACCAGTGACCGGGAAAGCCGGACTCCCGCGACCTGAAAACGGAGAGTTGCTGTAGCTTGCCTTGCCCCCCACTGAGCCCGTCCTTGAGGGAGTGCGTGCATAACGTGGAGGCGTGCGGATTTTGTCGTTGGGATTGGGCAGCGCAGAAGAGGGAGGAAGATTGAGCAGCTTCCGTTGTGCTGCCGTTAGGGGGATGTCGGAAAGATCATCCGGCGCGCGAAAAAGAGGCATGCAGGCAAGGCCCATTTGGGTAATTGGCACCAGCTGAAGAGCAAACCAAGCCCAGCTCAGGTATGAGCGAAGAGTAAGAGAGAGTCTGTACAGCGCTGGGTCAGTACAACTGACCGGTCGGAAAGCCGGATCTCAAAGAATGAGCCTACATGTGAGGATCCAGCTTGCGCTTGGCAGCAAGTTTGAGTGACCACATAGTTAGCAAGGCAATGAAATTGTAGGCAATTCGCCGCACGTTCTTCTCCGAAAAGACAGTCGCGCTCCGCCGTCTCGTAATCTCGTCCAACCGCGGGTGGCGCCAGGTGCCGGGGCTGTCTGATGGAGTCAAGGCATCGGCGGGCGCCGCCGATCTTGTGGGCGTTGACATGATGGGCTGTGCGCGACGAAAAGAATGAAGTTGACGGAGAGAAGGGTACGGAGATAGTGGTGTGGTCTCTAAAAAAGCCCGATGATTAGCGAGCAAGCGAGCCTTGGACAGTCATTGAGGGAAGGAAAGGGCTCGAGGAAACACCTTGGGCGATTTCGACGGCGCGGCACAGGCGGGGGGAGGCTGGAGGAGGCTAAGGAACGTTGGGTGACTTGATCAGTTCCGATACACGGCTGCGTGCTGCGACTTCCTAAGCCATGTATTATTAGGTTTATTTCTCATCTTGAGCAAGGTATGACGCCTGCCTCCTAGTCCTGGGCGGCTTTGTTGACGCTTGCGGCAGGGAATACCCACGATGCGGCAGACAGGCGAGAGGGAGGGAAAGTACGAAGGTTGGGAACTTAACTATCCGGACCAGAAAGTCATTTTGGTCCCACTATTACAGTGTTAAATAATTCTTTATGAAGTTAGGCACTGTATTTGACCTACAATGCTTAGAAAGCTCTTTCCCTACTCATTTGTATGGCAGGATACCCCTACAAACGTAAATCATCAAATTAAGTCAAGACCAACCAAAATGGTCTACAAACGTAAATCATCAAATTGAGTCAAGACTAACCAAAATGGTGCAGACTAGATCTCAAGCGCGAGGAAACCGACATACTAGTATCCCGACCGACGAGAGATATGACCTTCCAGCCTACCAGCCGACCAATCAGAGCGCCCGAGCTGCTGAGGAAGCCGCTGACCTCACGCAACGACCTTCTGCCTCTGCTGCCTCTGCCTCCAGCCCTGAAGATGAAGAGGTTCATTCGACCAGTAAGGAGATAACGGCTGCAACGGCTGCCAAAGCTGGCCCAATCAAGCATACATTGGCGATAAGAGGCATTGCTCTAGAACTTTGGAATCAGGGCCTTCCGACCAATCAGATCATCGAGCGGACTGGGATCAAGAAAAGCACCTTCTTTGACCTTAAAAAGGCCAAAATGCGTGGCTTTGAGCGTGGCATGCCTGTATTGCAGGATTATGTGGCCAATAAGCCACGCTGCGGTAAGCCCAAACTGGTCAATGAAGCCGTTGGAAAGAAAGTTATTTCAACCTTAACTCGAAATAGCACCACGAGGCAATATAGCCTCTATCACAGCTAGCTGAGGGCAGTCCAGAAGGTCTATGGAATACAGCTCAGTCATATGACCCTATGGCGTTGGCTTAAAAAGACAGGCTACTCGAGTGTAAAGCGCACAACAAAGCCAGGGCTAAATAACCTCCAACGAATCAGAAGGCTCCAGTTCGCCTGGGAACATAAAGACTGAACTTTAGAACAATGGAAGAAGGTTTTTTGGAGCGATGAGACTTCTGTTATCCTTGGCTCAATGCGGGGAAAACGGCGTGTGTGGCGCCTGCCCAGGGAAGCGTATTCTCAGCATTGTGTGCGGCAACGTTGGAAAGGCAAGGAGGTTTATGTTCTGGGGCTGCTTTGCATACCATCACAAAGGCCCTTGTTATATATGGGCCAATGAGACTGCGGCACAGACGAAGGCATATAATGCCGAAGTGACCTTGTGGAACGAAGAGAACGAGGCTCGGCTTCGAGAACAGTGGGAGATAAACAATAGCATGCGGCGCTTGTGGAACGGCTGCCTAACAACATCCAATGGGTGCTTTATTTGCGTGGCAACAATCTATATAAAGAGGGAAGTGCCCCACCCGAATTAACGAACCAGGAAAGAGATGATCTTTATTCGGACATTGAAGCTATTCTGGGTCAATCAAAGCCTTGTTTTCCTGCCATTCCGGGCGTGGAAGAAGGTGTTGAAAAAAGCGCGAAAGATTGGGTGGAAGACTTTAGAGGAAGATGTTGAAAAAACTCCATTTCCTAATTAATCAAAATTTACAGAATTGTACTGTATTACTCGATTGAGATGGATACAGTGCTATGTAAGCCGAGTTACTTTTTCTGGTCCGGATAGTTAAGTTCCCAACCTTCGTAAACCGCATCCAGATGTTGACTCTGACGGGCTTCAATCCCGGTGTCTCCCCCTCCATCCCGGGTGATATCTTCCCCACGAGAGAGAAAAAACCCGCTCCGGCCACCACGCGTTCTGATCCTCTTTCTTTTCATATCATGTTATAGTTATGTCGTGCCGGCGCACAACACGGAAACTATAATGGTCACGTGACGCTAAGCTCAATCTGCAGGGGCTGCCCGACGTGCCAGCGTCCTCCCGTACATACTCCGAACCCTCCCCCGAAAAAAATTCCAGCTTCTCGATACTGTTAGATTTCGGTAGTGCCAGTATTCTGTTGCACCATGCTACACTAACACGCTACAACTCCGCGAAGCCAGCTGGCCCTCGACCTCAACACCACCAGCTCTAACACCACAACTCCACGAAGCCAACTGGCCCTCGACCTCAACACCACCAGCACCACTCTCTTCCCCCGGGCACAACGAGGACTACACACCACACGGCTTCCGCGACGGGATTCCTGGGAGGGTTCCCCGTCGCCCGAACATGCTCAACTCGTGCATTCGCCACGATTGAGCGGCTTACCGCCCAACCTCGTCGCCGCCGATGCAACACCTCACCGGTCCGACTGCGCCGAAAGGTATTGCTCATGAACCCAACCTCGCCAGGTTTTTCCTCCCGCGGGTATATGACGGCTTGCGGGCGTCGGACGCGCCGGACCTGGGGGAGAGGGCCAACCCAGGCTTCAGAGGGAGTGGAGGAGAATTCCGGTTGGGACTCCATCCCGGGTGATATCTTCCCCACGAGAGAGAAAAAACCCGCTCCGGCCACCACGCGTTCTGATCCTCTTTCTTTTCATATCATGTTATAGTTATGTCGTGCCGGCGCACAACACGGAAACTATAATGGTCACGTGACGCTAAGCTCAATCTGCAGGGGCTGCCCGACGTGCCAGCGTCCTCCCGTAC
>KN173745.1:114320-146805 GCA_000758425.1 Nilaparvata lugens yeast-like symbiont | reverse complement strand
TTGCCGGTCGAGGTGCCAGGAGCTCGCCGAGGGCTGGTGGGCAAGCGCTTGCCCACCGAGGTACAAGCAGTGGGGTCTCGACATGGCCCGACCCCGTCCACCGGAGCTTTGCCTCCCCAGGAGGATTCTGGCCCGTCTCTACGCGGCCCGTTCAGGCCACGGCGACTTCGCCTGGTACCACACGTGGCTCAATCACGAGGACGCCGTGCTGCACTGTGCCTGCGGCCGCGCAAACACCCCACGCCACTCATGTCCACCGGAGCTTTGCCTCCCCAGGAGGATTCTGGCCCGTCTCTACGCGGTCCGGTCAGGCCACGGCGACTTCGCCTGGTACCACACGTGGCTCAATCACGAGGACGCCGTGCTGCACTGTGCCTGCGGCCGCGAAAAGACCCCAGGACACTTCTTGGAGTGCCGGAAGGCCCTGGCCAAGTAGAGAGACTCAGGTCGGCGACGGAAACCACCCGACAAACTAGAGAAACTCCTTGGGCCCAAGGGTTGGAAGCTTTTCGCGGAGTATGCGACGACGACAGGGGTGTTTGCCGACGTGCCCGTGGGGGGGCCGTTGGGCCGGTTGGATGAATAAACGGGACAGAATTCTGGTCCTGGTGGCTTTTGTATTGCGCGTCAAGCGCGGAAGATCCGGGTGCGTGGTGGCCGGAGCGGACTTTGGGGTTTTTCTTTTTCGTGGGAACGACATTGGTAGGGCCAGCTGGAGGCATCGGGATGGAGCGGGGGAGAAACTGGGAGCGAGGCCCGTCAGATTCAATATCTGGTCGTGGCTTAGTGTAGGCCCGGTACTGCGGCTGGGACGAGGCTGGCCGGGAGGCCCTCGGGCTTCCCTTAACAACGCCAGCCAGGCCCCACCGGTGGCGTGCCTCAGGGCGCTCCGGCTTGTGCCTGCCACCTAAAAATTCACAACCACCACCACCAGTCCAAAAGTTTTTCGATAATTTGCCCATATTCTTCTGGGTGTAATTATCGGCAGTAATTTTGCTTAATCGTAGGGCTCAATACTACAGTAAATACAGGGGCTAGTTATCCGTCAACCGCCTCCCACTATGTCTATCAATAGTGGATCCATGCCACATTTTCTGTAGCACAGCGCAAATTTTCCTCCACGTCGCATTTTGAAACAGGTCATTGCTACATTTTTTCTGACGCACACGAGGCTATGCCCTTGGGTGCGCAAAGGGAGGTCGAGTATCCCATTATCCCATATTACGTAACTCCCTGTGAGATACAGCTCGAAATGTTGGCAGTCAGTCAATATTCCCTTCGAAAAGGATGCAGCCAGTGCTATGTACTTTTTTGTACTTAGTCTCTAAGGACTCTTCCTTACAGCCTAAATTTCTAGGAGTATTTACTATTCGGACAGTAAACCCCACTTTTTACCAAATATGGCCAACGCCAATTCGTGCCACACAATTGGACTGGATCGTCCTGGGTACCGCGGCAGCCACACAAAGTCGCATCCTCGTAATCTGTACCATACGTGCACATCTCACAAAGCGACCACATATGTCACGAACCGGCTACGGCCCAATTCACTCACTATAAAAACGCATTTTCGATTGAATTGCAACTTGAAAGCCCTAAGAGCGCGTGTGTGCATGAGAGTATGTGTGCGTGAGAGCGTGTGAGTACGAAGAGTAATGCGCACGAGACTTTGTGTGGCTGCCACGATACCCAGGACGATCCAGTCCAATTGTGTGGCGCGAATTGGCGTCGGCCAGATTTGGTAAAAAGTGGGTTTTACTGTCCGAATAGTAATACTCACTTCTAGAACAAAAGTGTAGTCCTCAAAGGTCTCCCATCTTAGGGGGGATTGCCCCCAGCTAGGTGGCTGATGTAGATAGATGTATTTTTTCACGGAAAAGTGCCAGTGAAATTGGCGATTCATGGAAATTAGCGCGCACTCTGCACGGCGCACAGAATTTTCTTCTCTTTCCTGGTTGTTGAATACCTCAAATCATAGGCCGTCTTGTTCCTAAAGCGCCTATCCATAACAGAAAAATCCCTCACTACAAAATATTGCGTGGAGGAAAATTTGCGCTGTGCCACAATGAGTGTGGCGTTGACTCACAATTGGCTGACATTGGGGGAAGCGATTGACAGATAACTACCCCCTAAATACAATACAACTATTAGGTCCCTTGATTCAATCTCCCACATACTAGTTAGTGTGTAGGTCAATAGGCATTCTCGGCATAGGGTAGAGGTGTCTGCTTGAAAGAAAAATCACTATTGCATCTCTACATTTTCTGGTGCCGCATTCATCGACTTCTCGCATCCTCACTGATACAATGCTTGACGTGAACGATTTCATTACAGACCGCGGAGGAAATCCGGACAAGATCCGCGAATCTCAGCGCCGGAGGCATGCATGTGTAACGGTTGTTGACGAAGTTATTTCCCTCTTCGAGGATCACCGCACAAGTGAGCTCCTCACGCTGTTGCATTAGGTTAACCACCGCCAACATCCTCGCTTTCCTTCTACATAGCGAACTACAGTGCCACGCAGATAGGCAGCAAAATAAACGAAGTGCAGAAGCAGATCGGATTAAGAAAGAAGGTACGGTGATACTATTTCAATCACTAAACTTTCGCTTCATTAACCGCCTTTTATCTTGCTTTTATTCGCATGTAGGCAAAAGAAAATTGCGATGATCTATTAGCTTCGAAGAACGATCTTGAGACACAAAAAAAAAAGCTAGCCGAATTAGCCAGTGATAAAGAGACCTTGCTCAAGGCAAAGTTGAAGTCGATTGGCAATATTGTTCACGACTCCGTCCCTGTCAGCGACAACGAAGTATCATGAGCCCTTTCATAATTTACCCCCTTGAAGACGACGGAAGATCTGACTAGCGTGGCGGTCACATCATAGGACAACAACCAAGTTTTGCGAAAGTGGGCTCCAGATAATGTCATTGTACAGAAACGTGACGTATTATCCCATCACGAAGTCCTCCTTCGACTCGATGGCTACGACCCGGAACGCGGTGTCAAGGTTGTTGGCCATCGCGGGTACTTCCTTCGACAATGGGGCGTCTTTCTCAACCAGGCTCTCATAAACTATGGGTTGGAGTTCCTAGCCCAGCGCGAATACACTCCTCTACAAACGCCGCAGTTCATGCTCAAGGACTTCATGAGCAAAACAGCACAGCTCGAGGATTTCGACGAAGAGCTCTACAAGGTGGTCGACGGGGAAGCTAAAAACGACAAGTACCTTATCGCCACTTCCGAGCAGCCTATCTCGGCTTTTCATGCGAATGAATGGCTTGTCTCCAAAAACCTCCCAATCAAGTCAGTTGCGCTGCATAAAAAAAGTGCCTTCTTTTTCTAATTTTGATAGATATGCTGGATATAGCTCGTGCTACCGGCGGGAGGCAGGATCTCATGGCCGAGATGCTTGGGGCATTTACCGCGTACACCAGTTTGAAAAGGTATTACCTGCACCAAACAGTGCCCCTTCTCTGATAATGGTTTACTTTTTTCCGTACCAGAAGGCTGTTTCTCGCACAGCTCGTCATCACATGCTAATTTTCAATTTCAGATTGAGCAATTCCTCCTGACGGTCCCTGAAAACTCATGGGAAGCTTTTGACGAGATGATGACGATAACAGAGGACTTTTACAAGTCTTTGGGAATCCCTTATCAGGTTGTCTCTATCGTGTCAGGCTCGCTTAACAATGCCGCGGCCAAAAAGCTAGATCTCGAGGCCTGGTTTCCGCACCAAGGGGAGTACAAGGAGCTAGTGTCGTGTTCTAATTGCACAGACTACCAGTCACGAGCACTCGAAATTCGGTTTGGAGCCAAGTCACAAACTGACATCAAGAAGAAGTACGTTCACTGTCTCAACGCCACTTTATGCGCGACGACGAGAACTTTGTGTTGCATTCTGGAAAACTACCAAACGGACGAAGTAGGTCTATGGTTCACTCTGGCCACTGTCGTTTAAAACTTGCAGTCAGTCTATGGCTAACGATTGCAGGGACTCCGCGTGCCTGAGCCCCTGCGTAAATATCTCCCCGGAGCCCCGGATTTTATCAATTATTCCAAATAGCCAAACCAGAATAGTGTTTCCTGACCCATGTTTATAGCCAATATAGGCAAATCTAGAAGAGACGTACTTGCGAAAAATGGAACTGTTCTGTGTACTGTGAGGGCTCCATTTTGCACTACCTTCTTCGCTCTATCAAGTTTCAGGAAGGAGGGACAGTCTTTCCCACAGCTTGCCTCTTAGATAGTGGCCACGTCTACGCTCCTCTTTGTCTTCGTTCATCAGTACGTCAACGCAGTACCATGGCGGGCACCTACTGACGACTCTCTTCGTCCATGTCAATTTCTCTGGTCCTCTCGAGCGGAAATAAGGCTTCTCATCACGAAGGATGAAGCGTCGAGGCAAAAAGTAGGCGAAAGAGGACAGAAAAGAACCAAGAAAAACTAGCCCAGTGGATAAGAAACACGTCAAGATCGTCGAAGCCAGCCAGTACCTGCGGCGCCATGGTTACCTTGACGACTCCCTCGAGTCCCTTGAACGCCACACCGTGGAAGTCCCGTAGGCCATTCGTCCATCAGCTCTCAATGGCTTGCCAAGATTTCTCGTCATCAGGCCGCGCCTGAATGGCACTCTCTGAATCCGGGTTGGGGCCCTTCTCGCCATTGGCCGTGGCCAGCACCTTAGGTGGCAGCCGGGACGGGTCCTCGACCTCACCTTCAGCCTGAAGGCGATGGCAGAGACTAATAAGGTAAAGGGGCTGACGAGGCGGGCTGGCTATGGCCGCGATCATGAGAGTGCTGTTGAGACTGGTTGAGGGTTTCCTGGGACTCTTCGACGCTGCTTTGCGCGGACGCGCCGCCAATGCTTTGCTTGGACTCGTTGACGGCAGTCTCTAGCGCATGCCCATCGGCCCGACCGTTCCAGCGCGCAAGCATACCGGCCACCTTGGGACCCCAGATGTCTTCGCCCTTGGCCAGATCCTCATACTGCAGGGTGTTGATGCCCTGGGTGGTGAAGTCGCTCTGGCGCAGGCGGCACAGCTCGGCCATGATGGCCGCGGATCTGAGCCTGGCCCCCAGGTCATGGCAGAAACTGCGAATGTAGTAGCCGGAGGTGACGGTCAGCCGGATCTTACAGGCCGGCGGCCCCTCGTCAGACCAGGGCGGTGGCACATCGCTGCCTGGGAACGGACGGACGAGATTGGCACCTTTTGTCGAGTAGACGGGCTGGGGCAAGGCACCTAGAGCGCCAGACATCATGGGCTCCTCAATCCGGCGTCGCTTTTTCAGCGGCTTATCCGTGATGAGCTTCTCTTGTCTCTCCTCAAACTTACGCTTGAAGGACTCGTGCGCTGCAATGGCCAGGTCGTCTTCCTTCTCCTCAGGCGTCAGCGTCCTCAACGCCTCCTGTAATTTCTTCACCTTCCAGACCTGCTCCGCCAGATTGAGCTCGGCCGGGCCGGCCTGCTCGACGGGCCAGCGGTGGTTGTGCGAGCCAGGTTCATACCATTCGACGAGCTCGATCTCGAGTACCTCGACGTCCCGAGCCTCGATGTCCCTTGGGATGGGCCTGCCCTCGCGCGCATACTCATACAGTGGCTTTCCATTCATCTTAAGGGCGGAAAAGAGCGGCGGCATCTGCTTCTTCTTGCCGCGGAAGTGCTGGAGCTCTTTGAGAACGGAATCTTTGGAGATGTGTTGGTAGGGCCGCTTGGTGAGAATACGGCCGACGCGGTCGTATGTATCGGTGCTGGTACCAAATAGGACAGTTGTCTCATATGTTTTGGTGCAGTTGAGAAAGCTGTGCAGCATCTTGGTGGCAGAGCCGATGCCGAGGATAAGGACGCCGGTAGCGAGGGGATCCAGGGTGCCGCCATGGCCAATCTTGACCTGAAGGGCTTTCCTCAACTCCCTGAAACGCTTGGTCTTGACGCCGTGACTTTTTATAAATTTTTCGGCATTGGCCTGTAACATGTTCTTGAAGAGGGCTGAAGGGTTGAAGTGCTGCTGGCACTCGCGGATGACTTGGGCGGAGCTTGAGCCGCACGGCTTATTGATGGCTGCGGCGGAGCAGTAGGCTCAGTACGCTTGTTTGTCGAAGGATGCGGGGGTCCAGTTACCGAAGATGCCATGGCAGACGGCGTCGGAGGCCATATCGATTAGGGCGACAGCTCGTCGCATGGGGCGCGCGAGGACGGCGGACGTGTGGCCAGCAAGCGTGGCACAACGAAAGCGAGCGAGGGCTGACGCCGGGAATTAATATTGCGCAAATTATAGGCGAGAGGCTGATAGAAGCAGGTGAACAGAGGCAGATGGCCAAGCCGCGTGTCGCGAGCAGGAAGCCTGAAGGATTTCTCTTGGGCGTCGGCACTGGGCAGACAGGGCGAGAGAATCTGCGAGGTTGCTGGTGGGACTAGGACAAGAATAGTGTTATTAGTCAGCTATTTTTTTAAACGCAGATGCCGTAGCTGGATGCAGCCTAATTGGCCAACTTGGTAAGGCTGCGCCCGCGCCTCTCAGGAGCTTGTGTGGGCCTGAGGCTGCGAGCGTGAGCAAGCGCCGTCCAGCTTGGCGGTGGCTAAGCGCTCTCTGAGTAATAACGTAGTTAAGCATCTCCCAGTTAAGCGCCACGCGTTAACATACCAACCCGTGCCATCGCGTGTGCGTCAAAAGCTCGATGCCACTGCCCCCACCAGATTTTCCCTTCACAAAATTCTTTTACGACGTCACCGCCATCTCCATCACCCGCTCAGCATCGTGCTCTCGTTTCAGCTGTCTGTGCGTGCCTGCTCATACTTGCATGTCGTCTGCGCGACCCCCAAGGCTGGCCGTCTACATGCTCCTCGCGTCGCCGCCTCTCGCCGAGACCACCCAGCCCTCCCCCCGCCCTGGCCATGACCATGGTAGGGCGTAAGCGACGCACCTCGACGTCGAGCGTCGAGAGCGTTGATGAGAGCCAGATTCTCTGGCGCCAGGAGACGTCAGTTCTACGAACTGTTGCTAAGGAGCTATCATCTGATGATTGGCCCATCTTCGAGCTGCGCGATGCTATTGTCCTCAACCGCGATGGCCAGACGATCGAAAATGCGCTTCACGTCGACTTTCAGGGCCCCTTCATCATCCGTGGCCATCTCATCATTGATGATGCCTCCCAAAAAGCCTACCGTACGTCTCAGTTGACTGCTTTTTGCCAACGAACCCGCTGACCTGGCCAGTCATTATGCGTATCCGCAAATCCCTGCCGCTCGAGATCCGCCAGTGCGTCTCCTACTCAATCGGTGAATCGCCCGACGGTAGCCCTCTCGTGTGGGTCTCGGGCCGGGGTGGCTGGTACGAGATCAATCCTTCGCCTGCCTATCGCGCCATGTATCGCAAGATGTGCGAGGCCATCACCCTTTATTATACCCTGGTCGACATTTACAACTCCAAGCGTCCTCCTCTCAAAATTAAAAAGGCCAAACAAAGCGGTCCCATGGAAGAACTGTCCGATGTCTTCCTACAATATGCCGCGCGCGTCGGCGATGGCAGCACCTTTGACGAGGTCATCGCTCGCTGTAACGAGCACGCCGGCTTCTTCATCAGCCAATTTGCCCAGTATGAAACGCTAATCGATTGGCGGCCGACGGAATTTTACAAATGGCTTATGTCCGAGCATTCTGTATGTCGTGTCGGCGTCCAGACTGCGCGCCACTGGTGTTAATGGTGCTAATACTTCAACAGGAGCTCGCCCAACAGGTGCAAAAAAGTCTCAAGAATTCTCGTCAGCAGTCTCCTCCGCCCAATGCCGAAGGCACGAGCCCCATACCCCGGGGCCAAGCTCCAAGTTCATCCACCCGGAGCTCCAGCGTGGACTGGATCGAGGCCAAAAATTTCGCTCCGAAGCGGAGCATACTGGAAACAAGCTCTCTAGCGCCGCCTCCTGTCGCTGGAGAGCCTCCCCAAGTGGCGGAAAAGACTGAGTCTCAGTTGACCCCCCAGTCCGAAGCCACCAAGTCGTCTCCTGAACCACTCTTGCAGCCGGTCAACTCACCAACCGGCGACGAAGCATCGCCTTTCGTTTCCCTCCTCAACGCCTTGAACGATATCTTCAGCTCCTTGGCCCACTCCAGAAAAGGCTTGACCAGTTTAAGAATCCTCAATAAGCTTTATTTTTCGTATAGATTCATAAATTACCGAGACGGAACCAAATCCAGTCACCTTATTCCCGTCATCGAAGTGCTTCACTACAATGCCGTAGCGCTACTCCAAGAGCTCGACAAATCCAAATCCAAATACAACGATTTTTACTCGTACCTTGAGGACCTAGCACAAACCGAATTCCGGCCTATTGCCTTTAAGCCGTCGGACTTTCCTGTGGTCATCACACCTCGGAAGAAAATGACGCGGATTAAAAAAGAAGTACAGCCGCTACCGGCCTTTGAGAGCCTTGCTCCCAAAGGCGGCGCGGCAGCGGGCGAGGGAGGGGGCGAGGAAGCCAACACGACGTCAGGCCGCGGCAGCAAAGGAATAAAGCGCCATGGACGAGGCAAGAAGAGTTCTCTGCGACCGGCCACTTTCAACAAGAAGCGAGTCCATTCCGAGCTGGAGAGCGACGAGTCAGATGCTTCCGTGTCTAAGCAGTCTCATGACGTCTCCGACAGCGACGAGGTCATGGAGGACGCGACCGAGATGGAGCCGCTTGTAAAGCAGGTGACACCTACCCATGACGATTATGATGACGATGACGACGACGACAGCTCGCCAGCCGAGCCGGCTGATAACGGCAAGAAGCCGATCACGATCGTGATCCGCGCGGAGCGACTGCCGTCGACGGCGCCGCAGCCTTCCAACGGCGCCTGGACTTGCGACGAGGATGGCTGCGACTACATCGTCCGTGGCGGCGACGAGCAGGAGTGCCAGGCGCGAATCCGCGCCCATTTCCACGATCACGAGCAACAGCTGGAGCGCGTCAGCCTGGCGATGACGGAGAGCCGCGGCCTCTTACCCATCAAGTATGCTTACTTTCCTCCCTTTCTTATCCTCGTGCTTGTCGATGGCACCCCTGCCGCCATGCCGGCGACCCGCCGCCCCGGCGCAGTCCTCGGCAGCGGCGGCCACGCAGACCTTGCGCGCCTTGGTGCGCCGCTTTCCGCGGCATCCCGTTCCGCGCTGCGCGGTTCGCTCTCAAGCTAATCACTCCACAGTCATCTGCTGGACAAGATCAAGCACATGGGCGAGAGACAATCGGTGAGCGCTAAGGGAACTCCCCAGCCGATCAAGCGGAAGCTGATTGTGTGACCGTTCTTGGCCCCGAACGCCCCTCTCTCTCCCCCCTCTCTCTCCCTTTCTCTCTTCTCTCCACTCCATGAGACCAAAAAGACAAAACAAGCCGCCCTCACGCGTAGCCCTGGAGGAGGATACGTAATCTCAAAGGAAGTAGGATGAGGGCCCGAAACCATCGACCGCCAGGGCTGCGGATGACACCACAATTTTTCTTCTGCACCCTTCTTTCATCCTTGTGGTCTCATTTGAATCCCCTATCGCGTCGTCCGGTCATGTCAAAATCGACCAGCCCAGCCCCAGCTCGCCGCCTACTCGACTCAGTCAACAGTGGGTGCGGCAGCTGTGCCAAGCTCCATCTGCATGTCAGTGTATAAGGCTATGGTGGCGTAGACGGACGATTATGTACAATAGAAATCCTAGCCTCGAGCTGACACTGTCGTAGTCAGCCCCCTTCGGCAATATGTGACTGCTGCTGCTGCTGCTATAATTACATTCAAAACACCTCAAATTTCACCCGTCTACACTCACCAGTCATCCCTGTACCGGCACAGCCGCTGGCTGTCACCATTGTGTCCTTGCTCGCTTCGAGGACAAAAGCCTCTTCGATGGCTTCCAGCCGTTGGAAGACCCTCAACCAACGCTGACCCCAGCGGCGGATCATAGCCTCCTTCTCTGTCAATCCATCGCCCTCCTCTGTCATCTCGTCTTTACTACCGCCGGCCCAGCTGGCGAGCGCATCGTTGATAGTGCGGAAGAGTTGGCGCATGCCCGCCACTTCCTTGGCGCGCGTCTCCTCGTCCACGTCGGCCGACGCCAATACTTGTCGCACTCGCCCGGTCACCTTGGCGACCGTATTGCAGACGGCCTCGAATGTGTACGGCCGCGCCAGGGACTCGCCTCCTTGGGTCCCATTGGCAGAAATATTGCCGCCCAGAGTCCAGTCCACGATAGAAAAGGGCGTGAGGATCGAGTAGTTGAGTAGCTTCTCCATGATCGAGAGTGCCACTCCGGGATGTGCGTGCCAGTAGTTCATAACGGCTGAGATGATCTGCGCCCGGGACGCGGCTGATGCGGAGCCGGCATCAATAAGTCTGCCCTTGGTCCGATCAATGCAAGCTAGCACGTGGCTCAAAGACTTGGACCCGACCCAGCAAACCACCGTCATGAACACGTCTGTGCTGGCCACGATCGGATCCAGGGCCTGCTCGACAGCCTGAGCCTGGACGCTGTCCACGACGGCCTGCAGCGCTTCGTCCGGTGCTTTGCGTTTGAGAAGCGCGCCCAACTCACGTCCCTCCTTGGAGAAGGGGATGTCTGCTACACGTGTCAGACCAAACGCGTCAATAGCATCTATCCAACACACACGTACCGCCGTCGTTGAACTTGAAGTCTGGCACGTCCTTTTCTTTCTCTGGCCCGATGAGTGGCTGGTACGCATCAGGCAACGTCTTCTGGATTCTCTGCGCGAAGCTGAGCCGCACTTCCTTGTCTACGGCTCCGAGCAAAAACCATTTGCGCGGGTGCACATCGGGTAGCTGCGTGTCGTCAGCCCATTCGGCCCACTTCCAAGTGAAGCCAAAGTTGCTCAGATGATGAGAGAACCAATCAAGAAAGCGATAGTTGAGTTCCAGATCCATCCGTGGTCCATTTCGATAAAGATACCTTATGGCTCTGCCGAGGCTGGGCGCAATGGCCGCAGGAGCAAGCTTGCAGGCCTCCGTCAGTACTGAGTGATAATAAACCACCTTGCGTTCTGGCTTGGGCAATAGAAAGAGCTGAGAGAATACAGTATCGACGGCAACGTCTTCTGGTTTCCAGGTAGTTCGGTCATCCGGAAAGTTGCGAAGCTCGTCATACGGTGTTGCGCGCTTCACAAAAGTGCCGTCTGCAAAGTAGCAGTCGAGGTCTATGAGATAGCGCGCCACGGCATTGCGGTTGAAGTCAAGAATATTAATTGTATCGACAAGGCCGTCTCGGATCAGTGACGCGGCAATGTGGTTTGGCCCAGGTACGGATTCCGTCTCCTGATTGGCATAGACCGAGAAATGGATCTCCGGAAACAGCGGTCGAGGCCCAGCAACCACTGTCTGCAGGACAACCATGGCTGGCAGCGCATGTTTGGGTGCATTTGTGAGCGTATTCTCCACGTCATCCATGAGAAAATTCCAAGGACGAGGCAGGCAGGAGAGTTCCCAGTTTTTGGACGCCTCCGTCTGCAGCTGCTTCTGCAGCATGCACAGATTTCGACGCGCCACAGGGCTTTCTTCTTGGCCTGACGGATAGAAGGGGTCAGCCAAGGCCTGCAGGGCGTGAGGTTCAGAGGCTATGATGTCCGTCTTCTCCATAAGCTCTGCTGCCTTGTGTTCAAACGGTGCGGGAGCTGCAGCCATGACATAGGGAATGGTCAGGAGGATGATTTTGACCATCTCGGTACCAATAGTCTGCGTCAAAATTAGAAACACGTCGTGGTGCTTACGGAACGGTGCAAAAAAAATCCACCAACTGACGTCGTCTGAGCTGGCCGTCTGCAGATCAGCAGCGCGGCTGAACAGCTCCTCCAGGAGCGTAAAGATGCCATCACCCTCAAGACACGGCTGCAGGCAGGCCAAAAACTTGAGAAGGAGCTTGACTTGACGCCAATCGCCGAGCTCAAGGTTGTAGTTGATCTTCTGCGCCAGACAGGCAAGTACGACATCCACCATCTTCGGTTGCATCGTGTTGACCACCAAGACGATGGCAGCAACAAAGGGAGTCTTGAGCGGCTGCTCGACAGCCAATTGCATCGAGAGGTTTAAAAACGTCTCCTGCAGCTGTTCGTCGTCGTCGTTGTCGCTCAGCATCCGTGCGATAGACAGCACCTCGGAATCCCACTGCCGGAGGGGCGAGTCTGCAAGCCCCAGGAGCTGCCGGCGCAGCCGCACGGGGACGGGAGCTGAATCGGCTCGTCTTCGCTGCTGCCGACGATCGTAGTGATCGTCCTCATCTGCGCATCACTACACGGTGAGCTCGCTGGTCGCCGCTGGGTCGGCCTGATTGCCTCGCACGACGAACCTCGATATCTGCGTTTGCGTTGAATGAGGCCCCCACCATGCCGTCTATCATAGTCGGCCATGACACAAAAGCTCCAGCGCAAAGGGTCGGTTGAGAGGCTGTATTATTACTTTGTCCCGTGTCCGCTCGACTATGGCTCGACAAGTGAGAAGAGTAAAGGTGAGAGAATGTGTCCCTAGTCTGACGCGAAACCTTGAGCGCGATTGGCCCAATGTCGTAAGATTTTGTTAGAGTATTGGCACGGAAAGAAGTGTTTGCTTGCACGGAAAGCCTACACTACAGTACTTCATGCCGGATTTGGCGCGTCTACCAGCCTGCGCCACCCTATTTTTATGTAGATCGGATACTTCGTAGGGCCACATAGCGTACAAGCGGGGTGGCGCAGGCCGGCAGGCACCTTAGTATGTATAGCCAGTTAGCGCCCAATGTGGTTTTCTGTGCAAGCAAATGTTCTCTCCATGTAAATAGCTCTGCGAAGTAACAGCTCGGGAGTTTTCTTTTCAGCCTCAGGAAGCTAAGTAGTTGAATAGATGGCATCGGAGCAAGCGGCCATCAGAACTCCTTCCCGCTCGCCGCTCAGCTCGGTTGAATACGGTGTTAACAGCCATCCTTCCCCATCCACCCAAACTCTGGTCTTCAACACATGGGACTTCTTGCCTGTCTCGTGTCTCGAGGTACCAGTATGCAAGCCGACTCATCAGAAGAGAAATCTCTAGACGAGTCATCCTCGATGATGGCCCTAGCTCCTTGATTTAAAAATGATTGAGGCAATCAGACGGGCCGGAATGTCTCACGACGCCTGCCGACGCCCTCATGTGGGGCCACGTAATTGATTCTGGCTATTTCTCGGTTGATCATAACTATGTTTCGTGGGAAGGAAAAGGAAGGGATTTGTAAGGCCCCGTGTAAGGTGCCAGGGAATTGTGTGAATATCCCATTGCCTCCTTCTCGCTAGGGCCCATTTGCCTCTTCTTCCAAGCAGCAAATTCACAAGTTGACAAGGTGAATCTTAAAATATTGTCTCGTGGCCACCTGTTGATGATGTTGAGATGGTACCTCCGTGCTGAAGCGTTCAGTACGGAGTGGGTCTTAGTAACCGTACGAGGTAAATGCGAAGTCCGAAGTACTCCGCAGCATCTTCGTATGTGCTCGCGAGAGACGGCACTCTCCCCATCTTCAATTTTCCTCCTCCACTGATTGCCATAGGGAATAACCCCCGCCTTCCTCATCCTAGCCACCGACCTACCTATCTGCGCCGAGCCCTTCCAGCCCATCATCATCACCGTCCACTATTCCTGCATCCCCCAGTATCCACCACCGCCGGTATCCCCTTTTCTTAAGTCTGCCTGGTGCCGCCTCTTGGCCGGCCGCCATGTCAACAGCGCGGTACGCCCTGGTCTCATTGCCCCTCGGCGCTTTCGACTCTCACAGCCGCGACGACGCCCTATCGACCCTTGGCACCACCGTCTCGCCTGACGTAGGGTCTGTCCTACCCTTCCGCGTCCCCGACTTTAAAATCGGCACCCTCGATGCCCTCGTTCACCAGGCCGATGATCTGGCCAAGCTCGAAGCCTCGTGCCAGGCCGTCGTGGCCAAGGTCGTCGACTCGTTGCGCCAAGTACTCAGCGGCGATGAGGAGCGCATTTCCTCCTACAAGATGGTCAACGACAGTGCGTTGTCACGAGCCAGTCACTGTACATTCCATGGCCTGCCCTGTGCCCTGCTGACCCTACCGGCCATTTCAGAACCGACCGACCAGTATATCCGGACCTTCTCGTGGAACAAGATCCGCTACCGTGCCGAAAAACCTCTGGGAGAGCTCATCGACACGCTCCACAAGGTACTCATCACCGCTCCAAGCTTCGTGCTCTGGCTTGCTGATCCCACACCGTCCAGGAGCTCGTCACAGTCGACAATGACGTCAAATCCAAGATCAACCACTACAACTCGGTACGAACGAACCTCGCCGCTTTGCAACGGCGCCAGACGTGAGTGGTCGCGTTCAAGTCAACTTGCGGTCTCCTTTACCGAAGAACGTCTGCTGACGTCGCGTATCATCCGCAAGCGGCAACCTCTCGACCAAGTCGCTGATCTCCGTCGTCGAACCCCGACACCTCGTTCAAGACTCCGAGTATATCGAGACGCACCTCATCGCCGTGCCGAAAAATGCCAAAAAGGACTTTCTTAAGACGTACGAGACGCTGTCCTCTATGGTGGTGCCTCGATCGGCTGTCGAAATCGACCACGATGACGAATACATCCTGTTCGCCGCCGTTACATTTAAGAAGTTCAGCGCCGATTTCCTCCAAAAGTGCCGCGATCAGAAGTGGACGCCGCGCCAGTACACACATGTCGAAGGCGGTCGAGAGGAAGAGCAACGTGAACTGGACCGCGTCACCAACGAGGAGCGCAAGGTCTGCGGAGAGGCGCTGCGCATGCAAAGAACAGGCTGGAGCGAGAGCGTCATGATTTGGACTCACGTCCTGGCGCTACGCGTATTTGTTGAGGCTGTCTTGCGCTATGGGCTGCCACTCGATTACGTCACGGCTCTGATTAAGGTATGCTTGTCTGAGTTTCTCATTTTGGCCGCTGCCGCCGCTTTCTACTCCCATTTATTCTGCCTTGGACGCCGTCGTCATGAGGAACTGACACGTGCATGCCGTCTACCAGACAAAACCGAAACTGGCGCCTAAGATTAAGTCTACTCTCGACTCCAGCTACTCGTATCTGGCAGGCAACGCCTTTGGCCGTGACAAGCGCGGACGAGTCACAAAGGACGATGCCGCCATGACTTCGGAGATAGCAGCGGCGGGGCTTGGGACTGGCGAAGGTCACGAATACACAGCTTACGTCTACTACGAGCTAGAGTTTCCTTGAAGGCGTTTTCTCGCGCCACAAGAACAATCGCACCCGCAGACATGCGTGAACGAACGACGTGAGGGGAAAGGAAAATGGGAGGCGAGAAAATTGTCAAGAAACGATTACAGAGAGAAGTATGACCTCATAAGGATGAGTTGGGGCAAGGGCATAAAGGCAGTACGCTGCATACGTGCAGCTTCATGCCGTCAGCATTTATTTCTTACCCTCGGTATGATAGAGGCCTCGGAAACTACATGTCAGTCTAGCTTGATGTATCCCTTGTATACAAGCCACTTGGTGATAAGGACAACACAGTCCTCAACGGAGCTCTCATGCGTCTTAATCCTTATCTCGGGCTTGAGAGGCTCCTCGTAGGGGGCAGAGATACCAGTGAAGCCCTGAATCTCACCAGCCCGTGCTTTTTTGTACAGACCCTTGGGATCGCGCTGCTCGGCGACGTCGAGGGGGACGTCGACAAAAATTTCGACAAAGGGGATGGCGTCGTCATCAGGGGCGGCGCTGGTGGCGTGCAGCTGGCGAGCGAGGTCGCGGTCGGCGCGGTATGGGGAGATGAAGGACGTGATTGCGATGGTGGACGAGTCGGCGAATAGCTTAGCAACCTAAACGAGCTGGTGACTTAGCGACGAATCAAAGGTATGCTTCGCCCTCGCCCAGAGCCGTCGCTGTTGCCGGCTTCACCTTCCTTCTCTTGCTCTCGTCACCTTTTGCTCCCTGGAACCCTTCTTCCGTCAACGGCTAAAAGTTGTCTCACCTCAGAGATGCGCCGGATATTTTCGTTTCGGTCTTTCTCGGAGAAGCCGAGGTCCTTGTTGAGGCCGAAGCGGACGTTGTCGCCATCAAGGCGGTAGGCGGCATAGCCGAGATGCAGGAGGTGCTGCTCGAGCGCGGTTGCGACGGTCGACTTGCCCGAGGCCGACAGGCCGGTGAGCCAGAGGGTTAGGCCACGCTGACGCCGCAATTGGTTGCGCTCACGCCGCTTGAGGCCCGCATGCCAGGTGATATTGCTACCGCTCGAAAAGGCGTGAGTGAAGGAACGAGAGAGAATGCGGGAGGGAAAGCGTCTGCCCTCTAGATTCCGGGAAGGGTAGCACACCTTGACATCTTGAAAAAGACTCTCGTTCTCCGAAGAACTTGTACCTGGCGGCAGTTGTCAAGGGAGAGGAGCGAAAGAAGTCGGAAGGGGGGAAACATGTGTACAGGTAAGCCGGTGAACCTTGCTGGATGCATGAGATTGAGGATCCGATGGATCCTACGTGGGTAAGGTGAAGAGTCTAATAGGAATTCTTGCAACCGGCTTACCTTTGGGCCTGCTCGCTGCAGTGCGCAGCTTGCAGGGAGGATCGTTGGGGTGTCGGTAGGTGGTTTGGGTGGATTCGCAAGAAGCTATTTAGGCTGCCTGCGCCGTCTTCTGTCCTTTTGAAGAGAAGCTGAGCGCTGACTACCCAGTCTCTGGTCTCTTGGAATTTTCCCACGCGGTGGATGCATGTACTCCTAATTATCTGCCCTTACCCTCGAGGTCATCCTCAAAAGCATATCCGCGGATGAGTTGGCTATGGAGATCACGTGCGCCTCGCTGCATAGGAAAAAGGAGTAAACCGTCTGAACTCACAAGACGGTATAGAGATGTTTATGCGAAAAAAGATGGAGCTAGCTTACTCGTGCACCTTTTGTTGTGTCTCCAGTGCAACTTTGGCTGGTCCTTCGGCCCATTGGAGGCGAAGTTTTGTCGGCCGAGAGGGTCTTACATGATGTGATGGTTCTAACCAATTGCCTCGGAGCAACTTATAGAAAGCTTTTCTGAGCCATGTGAATGGATATTTCATTAAGAAGGTAACTGTATACGCGACTTTGGCTGCTTCCACTTCTAGGGAAGGCGTGTGTATGATTCTCTCCTGATGTATCTCATCCCGGCGGATGTGCTATCATCCACCCGCACTTTATCTAGCGGGTCAGATCCTCACCAAGGTTTTTATGACTTGGCCTCGCTTTTCCGCGGATGAAATTCAAGATGTGTACAACGTTAAACAGCCCCTGAATGGAAAGCTTGGGAAAGACGAAGGGCTCAGGCTTCACGAATGACTTTCCATCGAAACATGACGAGATACCCCGCCCCCGCCGTAGATCTCGTGCTTATCTTATCGACACCGACGTTACAGATTTTACCGGCATACACGATGGACTGGTCGCCGTCGCTGCCTTTGCACGGTCGAAAAGCGCGAGTCTTACCGCAATTGTGCCGCCTGTCTGGAGCTCGGATTTGCAGGGAACTGACAGAAAATTTCAGAAATATCCTCAGAAGCTTGCATCCCCCCCACAGCTCAGCCCTGTCAGTCCTATCGAAGAATCGTTTCCTCAACTTTCACACATCTCCTTCCCAGTTCGGTGCCAACATTTCAGGCTCCAAATATCGATTCGTCGCTCCAAAGGACATCATTCGCGGACATGGGGTCGAATAGCCCGAGCTTGAGTTCCATCCAGCATGCGAGCAATGGCAATTTCACCTCGACGACGACGACAAATACGTGTGCGCCCGACGGCTACCGACGTGCTGCTAACACCCTCTCTATTCTGGCAGATGACAAGACGGCAGGCCATCTGATACAGGCTCATATGTCCCAAATATACGACGTGTCCGCTCCCGCACTCTCACAAACTGCTTCTTACGACCACATTGTCGCCTCCCCAGGCAAAATACTCTCCGTCGGACTTGCTGCCCTAGATGCCTTTCTGCAAGCCAACGTCACTGGCCCTGTTCTTCCCCTTGATCTAGCAACTTCCATAGAAAGGCGTTTCACAAAAGCCTGGACAGCGTCCTGTCAAAAACATCCCAGCAATATTCGCTCGAGTGCCATTCGCGATGTTCGCGGAGCTTGCATCGCATACCTTCATGTAGATGGTGTTTCGGCTTACAACCACATCCCATATTTGGAGCTTTTCTCCCTGGCGAAATTCGTCGCAATGGATGTACTGTGCGACCAGAGCGGACTGCGGACCTTGATTCGAGCGTCATGTCCGTATACAGGGGAGTCAAAAAATTACAACCTTGCATGGATGAGGTTGCGCGTCAACGTCTGGCATTACAAGCTACTCACCCAACCCAGCCTGACCCGCGGAGCCAGCTTTGCCAAGAGCTCGCAGTGGAGCGATGTGCCGACCCTCGCCTCGGCAATCCTCGACACCATAGATGCCTTAAATGGCCTGATTGATGGAGAAGATGCCGCGGCGACTACCGAAGCTTGGTCCAAAGACGACGAGCTTCATTTTTTCCTTGAAGCGGCCAATAACTATATTTTTCTCGGCTATCAGGACAGGGCACGTCAAGCAATTCTCCGAGCGGCCAAAAAAAGCGGCTTGCAATATGCCTTGTCGAGCGCCATGGGCAAAAGGACCAAGTTCCAGGAAAAAAGTGTCAGTCAACTGGTTGTTCTGGCTCGTAGTAAAGAAAGTATCCAGGCCGCCGGTCCGGTACAAAAGCTTGACGAAACATCGAGTACTGCGAAGCCCCAGGCACTACCACTCGACGATGACACTCTTTTAGAAGATATAAGTTTCACAGAGAACAATAATCAATCCGATGATCAGACGGATGATTTATCACCGGGCCTGAGAAAACTAGTCCCTGATGACCAGTCCCAGCTTTCTCCCCTGGATCAAATTTTGCTCCTCACCGAAGCCACCATCAAGGATGCCTTTTCGCCTATTGATGCTCTGACTTCCGAGCAGGTACTGCCCTTTGCCGTCCGCGTCTTGGCTGACAAAGAGGCCAATTGGCAGATATATACACAGGCATTGTTGGTCCGGGCTAGGATAGAGCTTAATAGGAGCAGGACCGTGGAGCGTGGGGTCCTTCAACTCCAGGCCATCACAGACCAAGTTATCGCCGATACCTCGATCCAGTCCATAACGCGCGAGACTTGCCCGAAAAGCTCGGGAGGCGCTGTACGTGTGCCGTCTATCCAAGTGACGGACATGGAAGGCGAGGGCGCTGCAGCCAGCGGTAGTCGTCCCGCAACTTTCCTTCCGGCGCCCAAAGTGTCTGAAGCGGCGCCGGCTGATGTACGCCTCCGTTATGTTCATGCGCTGTGTACTCCGCCACGCTGGCATCTTGAGTCAGAGCTTGCACAGGCGTGGGCTGGTGTGGGATCTCTGACCTCGGCGCTCGAGATTTTCAAGCGCCTGCATATGTGGGCAGAGGTTGCCCTCTGCCTGGCCAGTAAGGCCGCCTCCGAAGATGATGATGGGCGGGGAAGCGGCGGGCAGGATAGGGCGAAGGCGATCATCCGGTGGAGGCTTTTTCATCGGACCGACGATGGCGCCTGCTCGTCTACGAACCCCGACGATGAGGATGTACAAGACGTCATGATGCTCAAGTCCGGGGATTATGCCGGTCCTGAACGAACGCCCCCGCCACCAAACGCCGCTCGCCTTTGGTGCATCCTCGGAGACATGAAGGAGGACGCCGCTTGCTATGAACGTGCCTGGGAGGTGTCTAAGCATCGATTCGCTCGTGCCCAACGCTCTCTTGGCGAGTTTTACGTGCAAAAGCAAGATTGGCTCAAGGCCCATGCCGCATACAAGACGGCCACGTCGATCAACCGCCTCAGCCCAACTCTGTGGGGGCGTCTTGGCGACATCAGCCTGCGCTTGGGGCACTTTGAGGACGCGGCGGAAGCATACAGTCGGTCTATCGGAAGCTCGACCGACAACGAAGACGGCGAGGATGCAAAGACATGGAGCAACCTAGGCAGCTCCCTGTGGAGCATTTACTGCGCAACGGTCAGTAAAGCCCAAGCTGGCAATAACTCGATGGCAGTGCAAGCCAAGAACAAGGATGAGGCTGGCGGTGCAGACTCCAAAGCATCCCCAGATGCGATGCGGGACGCCGGCAGCCTCCTGGCCAAGTCATTGGCTGCCTACAAGACGGGCGCGTCCATTGCACACGACAACTGGCGTATATGGGACAATGTACTGACCCTCGCAGCGCGCATGCATCCTCCCGGAATCTCTGACATGGTCCTTGCCTTGAAACATATTGTACGCATTCGCAAAGACGAAGAGGCCATTGACATCGATGTGCTTTCGGCGCTGCTGCAGGACGCCGTCCTCGCCAAGCAAAGGCACGAGGACAAAAGCAATGCCGACAGAAGCAGCGTCTACGACCCACCACGCGGCTCGACGGAGCGGCTGGTCACCCGGCTCGTCGAGGAAGAGGTGGTGCCGCTCATCACGCGGCGAGCAACGCTTTGGGCTCTTGTCGCGCGTCTGCGCACCTGGCGGCGCGATCATGCAGACGCAATCGACGCGTCCGAGCGGGCATGGCGCGTAGCGTTCGGCGCGTCAGGGAGCGTCAGCGGCGTGCCAGCAGCATCGACGTCGCCTGCGTCGCCAGACTGGCAGGTCGAGGAGCAGGCGTGGGACGAAGTTGTCCAGCGCACGGAAGAACTGGTCTCGCTCCTCGAGAACTGGGGGCCGAGTGTCGCTTCCATCGGTCCACGTTGGCGAACCAAGGCCCGCAGCGCCGTCCGCAGCGTCATGGGTCGTGCGAGGGATAGCTGGGAGGGCAGCGCAGGCTGGATCACGCTGCAAAACATGCTGACGAGTCTACAGGCCGGTACCTAGGGCACAAAGGAAGTCATCCAGCGAAACCCAGTAGAAAGGGGGGAACCCCATGCCTTGCTCCCCCGAAGGAAACTCTTTGTCGGTAGGCGACTCAGCAAACACAGCACACAATTTGTTTTAAGAGACTGGTTACCGGAGTGGCCACACGCCGACAGCGTCGTTGTGTTTTCTTCGGTCTTTTCTTTTTTTTCTTTTGCCCTCTTAAAGATTCGCCACCGTGCCCAACGTCTGTCGCGATTTTAGGGCAAAAGCCCTGCAAGTCCGGGCCGCGACCTCGACCCTTCTTTTTCCGGGCCGCGGCCCTGGGGAGGGAAAGAAGCTAATGGGGGAGGGAAAAGAAAAGAGCGGCGTCACAAGGCCGCAAAAGGCGGCACGGTGATGGCTTCGGTCGCGACATCCGGACGAGCTTGGATTTAGAGAAGATATTGGCGAATACAGTGACACCAAAATCTGCAGTCAGGCAGGCAACTCCTTATCGGTATCGACGCCCTTGCGCCAGCCAGCTCTGGCGACGAACCCCCTCGATAACACTGTTTTTTTGGAGGCAACTGGTGTGCGTGTGTGCGTGTGTGTGCATGCAAACACGGAGGGGGACGGACAAGTAGATGTGTTCAAGTCAGCCGTCTCATGCATCGCAACGTGGTCTAAAAAAAGCGCGCTACTCTTTTTCCTCTTGCAGCAAAGATGTGTGTGCCTTTTGGGCATCCGCTGCTTGCTGTAGCTCTCCTATCCGTGCCGGTCGAGGCCGTACCGTGTCAGCTCTCAAAGCCGTCCATCGCCTTTGCCTAAGCGTGGTCAGCGTCCGACTCTAGCCCTCCTCCCTCGCTGAATCCAGTCTCGCCACATTCCTCGCGTACGTCCAAGACCAAGCGCATTGCCGACATGCCCTAGGCAAGCAAGTGAACCATCGTCTGCGGTCAAGCGCAAAAGAGCACATGCGTATGACCCCACTCCAACTACTTGAACCTCGGGGCTGCTATTTTTCCCTCGTCGGCCGCCAGTTTGGTACGCATGTCAGAAGTCGTTTCCTCTGAGAGGTCTTTTCATTTGGTGACGGAAACCGAGCTGCGGAAATCGACTAAGCCGGGTCTGCTCCAGGGCGATCGGAGTTGAGAGGTTTGAGGGGAGGGGAAAATGGTTGCCTGCAGAACGTTCGAAATCCGTGGCAACCAATCAATCCAACTTTGCTATCATTTCCTGCTTCGTCATCGGCTTTAAGTTATCGATGTCGAGCCCTCGCGATGCCAAAGTCGCGATCATGTGGGGGGGAACCAGCTGCCGGTTCAAATTGGGGGCAATGGACAACTCTATATGCACGTCAGCTTCAGGCCTTGCCATGACGCGAACGCCAATAAGGGGAGGCGGGGCCGTCAGTCGGTGCGCACCATGGCGAGAGAAGTCAAAGAGAGCGGGAAGCTCTCTGAGCTGGCCGGAACCGTGTCTTGAATCCGGCAACTTGGTGTTGGGGTCACGCAACTCATCGAAAAAAGGGTGCACCATGGCGTCGATGGCAGATTGCCTCTCGGTCGGTGTGTATTCCAGCAGACGGGCGATGAGGTCGATGGCGTTCGAATCAGCCTTTCGAAATACTTTATTGAACGGATGAGGCTTGATCTGCGGAAACTTGTGTTCCATGTAGTTGGGGTTCATGGTGCGGATCTGCTCGCGTGTCGGGGTGCCAAGCACTTTGATGATCTCGACCAATTGGTCGATGCCGGACTCTCCAGGAAAGAGCGGTTGGCCGAGCATGAGCTCCGCCATGACACAGCCTGTGGACCAGACGTCTGCATCGGCGTCAGCGGCAGTAGGAAACGAGTATCTCGGGCTATCACTGACCGATTTTGGTCGTGTAATTTGTTGCGCCAAATATGAGCTCGGGAGCACGGTAGTAGCGCGAGCAGATATAGGATACGTTGGGCTCATTTTCAACCAGGATCTTAGCACTGCCAAAATCACAGAGCTTAAGAATACCACTGTTGGGATCGAGGAGAAGATTCTGAGGCTTGATGTCGCGGTGGCAAATGCCTTGAGAGTGGATGTAGGCGAGAGCACGAAAAAGCTGGTAGATGTACAATTTGACCTCGAGGTTTGGCATAGTCGTCTTCATCTTGTTGAAGAATCTCGAAGCGCGGTAGACGGTCTCCGGAACGAATTCTTGAACCAGGTTGAGATAGACTTCGTCTTTCTACGCGCGCACCAAAAAAAGGTTGGCATTCAACGACGTGGCCGGGACCAAGGAGCGCACTTACCCGTTCGCCGTTAGAGTAGTAGAATGCTTTGAGTTGCACGATGTTGGGATGCCTAACAATACGCATTATCTGCAGCTCACGGTTCTGTTCCAATGCACGTCAGCTTGACGCGTACGTCCCCACGGTCAAACATGTAGCCGGTACCTTAAATCTTTTATCCTGGAGAACGCGCTTGATGGCGGCATCCTCGCCTGACGGCGCAAGCTTGGTCTGAAAGACTACGCCAAATGAACCATTCCCAACGATTTTGCACTGCGTGTATTGTAGGTCCCAAGTCTCGCCCGTCACACCGTCCTGCACCTTTTCGCGGATGACCTCTTGAGACACGATTAGATGGGTCAAATAATCAGGGCAAAGGGAGGCCATGGGGGTCAAGCAGATATACCCACCTCCCATCCTGAGATTATTCATGGTGTTTGGTCGTTGAGACGACATGCCGCGTATGTCTCTGGCAAGGCCAGGCAGCTGATTCGGCCAGCTGTGTTTGGGAGCGCAAGCACCGGGGCAGTGGATTGGCGGACGGAGTGTCAATCTGAGCTGTTCGACGCGGGCTGTGACGGGCAACGAAGTCGGAAGGCGGTAAAAAATATTGACGAAATGAGACAGCGGTGGTAGGAATAGTAGCCACCAATGAGGGCGTCAACGGCGACCACAGATGGACAGTTCGTTATGCAGCGTGTGGGCTTGAGGGTCGACGGCAAGATGGGGATCGCCGTGGGCGAAGCGACAACGCTGGCGAGATTAAGTGCAGGCGCGACAAAAACGGTCGGGGGCGGCTGAGAGGATGTGTCAGTCGAGGTGCTTTGGCGAGGCTCATGAGGTTCTGGAGGGGCGGAGGGGGCGGGGGCAGGTTCCGAACGAGACGAGCGATGCTGGGCGGAGACGCGGTTATAATACCAGGGGGGGAGGCAAGGCAGGGGAGGGAGGGGATTTCTGATGCGGGTGACGATGCTGACGGCGGCAAAAGCTGGCCAGATAATCGAGACCGTGCGCGCTGCAAAATGCACTATGCATGCATCGAGTAACATGAGATGAAGAAAAAATGCCTCCCGGTGTCAAACAGGCTGAGGAAAGAGGGGGAGGGTGATGGCGGGTACATGCGGCAGCGGCGGTGTCGACAGAGCCAGCCAGCCACGGGAAGAGAGGAAGCGCGCGTTGAAAGGAGGAGTCGGGAGTCGGGTTGTGGACGTGGAGGCAGTCATGGAGTAATTCGTAGGGGTTACAAAATAGGCCGGCTGGCTCAGCGAGGGGTTTGGATGTCGTGGAACAAAACGCCGTCTTGCAGCGGTCGGAGTGGTTGGTTCCAACTTGGCTGGGGAGTTCCCATCGGCCTAATGCGCTCGTGACCGGCGACGGGCAAAACGCCAATACCGGGGCGACGGGCCGCTGCTTGGTAGGAGAGAAAAAGGTGAAGTGACCTAAGGAGAAAGGGGGGGCCAGGTAAAAAGGAGCTGAGGGTCGGGCGACGAGCAGACAAAGCAGATGGAGCTTAACTCACGCTCGAGAGCGGCCGGGCGACGAGACGATGAGCTCGATGGAAGCGTGAGGTCGACAAGGACCCAGTGGGTGGGCGGCAGTCAATGGCGGGCGCGTCGTGGAGGGTAACACTGATGCTGGCGAGGAAGGCCGCAAGAGTTCGCGCAAGCGGGTGTGAGGGAAGAGTGAAGGAGGGCGTTGACGCGGGAGCAAAACGATGGAGCAGCGTATGACGTGCGTCGAAAGCCAGCCGGTTAGGTGGCACGCCACGGCAGCCAACTGCAACGAGGACACGAACGTACCGAGACAGACAGGGCTGGTCAGGAGCGAGATGTGTGGTCGAGGAGCGAAGGCCGTGAAGGGTCTCGGTCGACGGGGAGGACGAGGCCCGAGGCCCGAGGGGAGGAGATGGCGAAGAGGGGGGGTACTGGGCTCGAGGTTGGTGCGGGTGAGGGCGAAGGGGAAGCGCCGAAAAAGGGGGGGCCGGGAGAGGAGAGAAAGGGGTGGTGAAGGGGACACGGCTATTGGGAGGCCGTCTGGAGACGGAAAATAGGAACGGAGCAGAGGCGGCCGTGATGATGGGAGCGGTGGTGCTGGCGATTAGTGGCGGTGTGGTGATGATGGGGAAGAGGAAGGGAAGTTGCCAGAGGAGAGCATGAAAAGACGAAGGGAAGGCGATGCAGCGGCGGCGGCGGCGCCTACGAGGCCAGAGAGGCCTAACTGCCTAGCAGCCCGGAAAAGGCCAGCGGGCGAGCGCCAGTGTGCAGTGTAGCGTGTGATGGTGGTGGATTTATTAACGTCGTGCAGCACGTGTCTATGCACGTGAGACATCCCGATAGGGCAAACGACGCGGAAGCACGCGCTAATCGCGTCTCCCGGTTCAGTCGGCTATCTCACAAGCCAGCAGGTTGTCGAAAGGGGTTCGGGCCCGTCAATTCAGGCCGACCTTGTCCGCAGCACCATCATGGGTGCGCATATGTTTAGGACTTCCGCCGCTCCCTCTTCGTCATGTTCCCAACCGGAATTCTCCTCCACTTCCTCTGAAGCCTGGGTTGGCCTTCTCCCCCAGGTCCGGCGCGTCCGACGCCCGCAAGCCGTCATACGAAGGATCGTGAAAAGAAAAGCCAGACTCCCGCGAGAGAAAAACCTGGCGAGGTTGGGTTCATGAGCAATACCTTTCGGCGCAGTCGGACCGGTGAGGTGTTGCATCGGCGGCGACGAGGTTGGGCGGTAAGCCGCTCAATCGTGGCGAATGCACGAGTTGAGCATGTTCGGGCGACGGGGAACCCTCCCAGGAATCCCGTCGCGGAAGCCGTGTGGTGTGTAGTCCTCGTTGTGCCCCGGGAGAAGAGAGTGGTGCTGGTGGTGTTGAGGTCGAGGGCCAGTTGGCTTCGCGGAGTTGTGACGTGTTAGTGTAGCATGGTGCACAGAATACTGGCACTACCGAAATCTAACAGAAGCGAGAAGCTGAAAATTTTTTCGGGTGAGGGTTGAGTGTAGCGTGTGAGAGTGCGTGTGTGTGTGTGCGCGTGTGAGTGCGCGGAACGTGCGTGCTGAGCAGTGAGCTTACGTTGAGAAAATACGGGGCGCTGCTGCTGTAATCGTAGCCCAGCCACTGATCGTCACGCTTGCAAGAGAGGCTCCAGAAGAAGCCCTGCCCGGGTGCCTGTTCAACTAACGCAGTACTGCGTAGGTAGTAGAGCAACGCTGTTTTCCACTGCCCCCGGGCGGTTGTACTTGTGCCGGCGAATCTCTCAGTTTAGCGAGTGCGACCGCGACACGCGCTGCGGGCGGGGTAGTCGTCGCAGCCACCGAGTAAAGGGCAGGGCGGGCAGGTGAGTACACCCGCGGCAAGCAGGTACACTCGGGTGCGGCAAGGCGGGTGGGTAAGCCCGCGGTGCCGGCTCCGAACAAAAGTAACTTGGGGGGACTTCGCAAAGGGCTGCCCCGTCCGTAACTTGTCATGTACATACATGGAGGCGCATTTGCTGCTTCTGCTAGCCACCATGCCGGCTGGGCCCTCCTCGGGATATCTCACAGCAGCACCATGGCCCTCCGGCCAGAGCGGCGAGGGGTTTAGTCAGGCGAGGCGAGGTGCAGCTCAGGAACCCGACGCCTCGCCCAGCCACAGGCCGGGATTCGCGCACGACGGGTCCCGGCAAGGTGGCGGTCCGGGCCTGTGAGCGTGGGCTCGGCGGCATACGGCAGAGACGGCAGACGTGCCAGGAAGTTTGTCGAAGCCAGCCGGCCTGTGCTGGCTGATGAGATGCCTTACGCTGCTGGAGGCGAGACGGTCCAAGGCGCACACCCGCCGAGCCAAGAACGACTCATGATGCGGACCCTTGGAAAGGGAGAGAAAAGCCCGGTGTTCCTCTCCCTCCTTCGACGCGCCGCAGCATCACGGCGGGCTGCGGAGGGCGAGCGCCAGGGGCGGCCAGGACAGCCAGGACACGATGTTTGCTCCCTTAGACGCACAGCTAAGCGTCACAACGTGCAAAAAATCCCACGAATCACATACGCGCGTTCGCAGGCATAATACGATGTGACGCTGATTAGGCCGGTTATTGATTGCTGCAAGCAGTGTGACCTTCCCCGATGCTCATAATATCCTCGGCGGGATCCATGCCCAGGGCCCACCGCGTTGGTGGTCATGTGCTTACTTCCGAGACGGAAACCTGGCGCTAGCCCCTTCTGTGTTATCTGAGGGCTCCGCAAAATGATGGGCTAATTGAGGGAGCCCCTAAAGCTCTGCTGCCACTGACTTTATCCCTGTTCCCTGCTCATACTCCTACCCTATACCAGGAACCACCCATCTCGCCATTCTCCGGTTGGCCGTCCGTCCACCCCCAGGCCTGTCTGGTACAAGCAACGACCGGCCAGGCAGCGAGACCAGGAAAGACAGGCAGAGAGACGACGGCAAAAGCCCCGGGCATCGCGCCGCGGCTCTGAAGGGGGGAGAAGGAGAGGGGGGAGCCATCCAGCGACGCCGAAGCCGGATATGCTTTGGAATGTGCTGCGCAAGGCCTTTGCCTTTCGTGCCGAGTCCGCTCACGTAATTGACCCCCTCTCCCCCCCTTTCCCTGGTGCAGAGACGCCGCCCTATGGGATAGTCGCCCATCCTAGAACTGATTTCTTCCAGCTACCCCCTACCAGACACTGCCTTACGAACATTAGATGATGGCAAGTCAGAACCAAACAGGCTCGAGCTTTTTCACGTTGCTGCACAGAACCGAATGGATTGGACTCCGGACACTTCTAGAACCGGCCGCGGTCTTGAGAAGCCCCTACCGTGTCTTAGTCCCTGACGAGTTGCTCAACCGTGACCGCAAAACCGCACAGTCGGTGCTACAACTTCTGTCAGTCGTGAAGCAGACCCAACCACTCACGTTCTGCCGCACCGTCTGGCCGACAGTACATCACATCACATGGACTCAGGTCTAGGGACGCAGCTTGTTGGTCTGATAGGCCCGCTGCAAGGGGAGAGGGGGGTGTGGGCGGGTGAGCCGGACACTGTCTGCCTAGACGCGCCAACCAGCCAGAACTCGTGCTGAAGTGGCCGCAGTAACGGACAGGCAGAAGACAGGCCAGAGGCAGGGCAGGCTGGCAAGCCGATGAAAAGGTGGAGGACGAGTGGAGGCGACAGGCCCATACACCGTCGTCCGTCACAACCTGTCGAACCTCTTATGGCTGTGGAAGTTGTGTGAAGCCGCTGGCGCACGGCCGCGCAAAACAATTGCTGCCAGTTATATGGCGGGCCTCCCTCTCGCTCGTCCGTCCCGCAGGCTCACGCCCCATTGGATGGTGTGCATAGCAGGATATCGGTGACAGCAGGTGGTGCCGTGTCGTTTCCAGAAAACAAGTCCCTCGCTTGTCTGCAACGTCTACTTTGGTATGCGACCGTCTGTGTTGCATGTTCGCCAGCTGGCCCGCCCTACCTGGCCCGCCCGCATGAACCATTGCCTGACCACGACCCAGGTAAAAAAGCACCATGTCCCGCCGCTGCTCAGGTCAGCACTTGCGACATATGACCTCGGCCCTCGTCGTTAGGACGGAAGGGTCAAGCCGCTTCTTGTGCAGGGGCCATGCTAATCTTCTCTGTGTCTTAAGAACTTGTCGCGCAGGGCAGAGAGCCCCTAAAAGCTAGTAGCTGGCACCGGACCAAATCCTACTGGCATGTGTTGACGGAGCATATTGCTGCATTAGGCCGTCGTGATTGGGGGAGGGAAGAAGCCTGGCTCGGGGCGACGGGCCTGGCCCTGTTCACGTCACGGGCAAAGGGAAGACAATGTGTGGCTGGCCGAAACTATCTTTACATGAACCTGGTGTCACGGTTCACACCCCAAAGCATCCTTGTGGCGACAAAAGGAGCAGCTTTCTTCTTTTCCCTTGCCCTTTCTCTCTGCCATTTTTATTTCTTGCCGTTAGTCTCTCCTTCCCTTTGCTCTTTTGTCCCCGAGGCTAGACTCCGTGTCTCACTTCTCACACGCTCAAACACACACAAACACACACTCTGTTTCCCTGTCTCCGTCTCTCACTCACTCAAACTCACACTCACTCAAACACACCCGAAACACCCGAAACACGTACGTGCACCCCCAGCTGCTGCTCCCATCATCGTCGCTGCAGCTGGAAATATTCCAACTGGCGCGAAACGGCACGTGGAAGTCGGTTAGCCAACTCAATCGCTCGGCACGAGACCGCTTGCCTTAACTCTATTCTGACCAATCTTGGCGGGCGGCCACACCCGCACCCATTAATGGACCTTCTGGGTTTCCCCTCCTTGGGTTCCGCCGTGATTTATTCATTGGCACTGCGACTGGGCAGTCGCCTGCAAAGGCGTACAAGTGCCGCATCATTTCTGCCAGGCTCTGCATCTGTACGACGATCAACCCGTGCGATGTCCATATGACGATGCACTCTCAGTGGCGCGGTATTCTTTTTGTCGTAGAGAATCGATGAGTACGAGGTGTAGCCCCCCCTCCCTTTCCCCTTCCCCCCTTCTTTTTTGGACCGGTACCCTGGTCCATCTTCTACAATCAACCTAATACACTGTGCGGAAAGCATAGAGGGGACTCCCTCAGATAATTTTGGCGTGACGTGCTCATAGGGAGCTTATCCAGCATTCTCCGTCCATCCCATTTTGCGGTGCCGGGCGGCTTGGATGGGGCTCGTCTTTACTTCGTGCCTGTCCCACAATGAGTGAAATTCAGAAGTATGATGATGAAGTCGCCTTGCCGATTTCGTTCTTCATGTTCGTCAGGACAGGCAAATAATGGCCCGGAGCAGGCGCTATGGGCCTCATACTTTCGGCGCGCGCGTGCGCTCCTATCGTATGCAAAGCCGGGATGCTCCCTGTCGATTGGTCACGTTGGGGCTCGACGTCATGGGTCGGCACGTCATCCGGAATTTCACCCAATCCTGGCCCATGGCCTCCGGCTGACGGACGGACATAACCTCTAACTACCTACAGAAGTCGGAGGCATTCCCTGTCTCAAACGATGGCGTACGTACACGGTTCCTCACTCGGATGACAGCGGCTCCTTCGCACATGGCATCTCTTCTCCGTGCTCGGGAGGGCTTGTTGATGGATTAACGTATCGCGTGCCCGCTGCCTCACGTCTCGCGACGGTAACACGGCATATTGGCATTGCCCTCGGGTGTAGGGGCGACAGTGCCTGAGTGCTAGTTGGCACGCGGCTTCTGGCGAGGCAATCCGCCGACTCAAACCTGAAGAAAATCGAGGAATGCGTCGAGGTCCCATGATCCCTCCTCATACGGTGTGCTAAACGGCTCATTTTAGGTTCTGCTCGTATATTATGACGGGCAAAGCCCTCTTTCAGCCTTTCTCCATCTGTGCTTACCCTCATAACTCATAGCCCTCTGCTTTTTGCACAAGTCGGAAGCGGAACGAGCTCCAGGAGCTTCATCCATTACGCGTCTTTTTGCCAACCCCAGATCGCGTCAGGCAAACGACGCATCTCAGATCGGAAATTTGTGCTGGTGCTCCGGGATTGACATCCGTGTTCGTATTTCACCTCGGATAACGCCCGCACTATGTTATCCGTGTGGATGAGGAATACCCGCAGATTAGCCGCGCTGCTCGCCTTCGTAACGGCCAGGACGGAAAACGCAGCCTACTCCGAAATCCAACGCCACTCACCTCTCGGACACGACCATTTTTTTCACTTAGCTTATTTGGGCTGCCTGTCCGTTTATCTTTTTGCCTGCCTGTCTAACTGGATTGCTCGTCAGACTGCATCAATCGACCACTCACCCGCTCACTAGCCAACATTGCCGCCGTCATCATCACCAACCCAATACGATTGTTGACGGTGGATGAGGGTCGCAGATACTCGTCCACCCGAGTGTCGCCGTAAATCGATCCCAGATGCCACGCCCAACGGTAGGCCTGCCTTGTATCGTTCCTCTTTCATCTGCTTTGGGGGCACATATTAGCGAAGAAGCCTGACTTGCCCGCTACGCGGAACATGGTGAATCATCAAGGGTATTGTGCCATGGCTGGCACCCGTTTCAATTGGCCGGCGGCTCGTAAGGGCCGGCTCAGGCAAGCCATCTGTCGAAGACCCCCCCTTCCCCACCCAAATTGTTATCGGCCTCGAGCATATAGAGGTGCGTCGGCCAAGTCAGACCTGCACTACGTCCGCAGGGGAGGCAGGGGGGGCTCAGGCAAGGCAAGCCAAGTGCAGCTTCAGCTGGCCGCCTTGCCCTTGGGGAAGGACTTGCCACGCAGCTGTGCAGATGCGGGTGATGACTTGCTCCTCCCCCCAAGGGAGGCTTCGGTCAAGTCTGTCTCCTACTCCCTGATCGGCGTCTGCATTGGCCCTCGCTGAACCCTGCTGCCAGCGGGAGGCGAGTCTCGGCTCTGCGTCGTACGAATGCTTGACATGCGCTGCTTCCCGACTACCAAGAATGATGGGAAGCTCTGCTGCTGGAAAGATGCAACGCTGACTCTGGTTGACTAGTCAGTCTGCTATACTGGTTCGTGCATTGCCCGGGCCAGCTTTACTGCTTGGGAGCTGAAGTCATGCGTAGGACGGTGCCAACACTCTTGGGCCTTGACAGATGTGCGTTATGACGCTGTCGCGTCGCATTCTCGCTCTCCCGCAGACGCGGCTGAGACAGCTACACTACATGCGTCTCGTATCCTTTGGGGCCTGGATCATGACATGTCCCTCAGCCAGGCTCATGCCGCCAACCGGGCTGGGTGCAATTGAGCGATTTATAGACGTGACGGACAGGTGTCATCTTGGGCATGGGGCTCTTCGGCACACGACATTCTATCGAATGTCATCAACATGAACAACGAGGCCGTGGTATCGCCGGCTGGTCTTGTGCGCAAATAAGTGTCTTCCCGGGTGCCACACATGCACAGCGGTGCACCAACATGCTCCCATTGGGCCTCGAGGGAGCTCTGAACCAACCAGCCTTCAGACTACCCAATCCCGGCCAGCCGCATCGTGTATGTGCAAGCAGTCCAAAAGTCATGGTGTCTAGGCCCCCGTCTCCAGTCTGCCCAATCCAGACGGGCTGCACGCAAGCATCAGCACTCGCTCGGCGACGATGGAGGTGCGCGTGCCGCGACCGTCCTCCCAGCAACCTTGCCTGTCATTTGTGCAACTGCAGACGCCGTCGTCAGACGGCACCCTCATCCACACACCCTGCCCGAGCTCATTCGTCACTTCATGTTGGTTCCTGCGGACAGCTGTTTCGTCCGCTGCACGGGGCTGCCAGTCATCGCCACCTTGGTCATGCCCCATGCCAGCCGCCGGTCGACGCCAGGCAGTTATGCGACCTGTCCGGACCTCCGGAGCCTTTTTATGTGACCAGGGAGCCAAGGCAGCGCCATGGGTCTACCCGCCTGTCCCGTGGCACTGCCGAGCCAGCCATCCTCACCTTCCCGTGGACGCTGCGTCAATGGTGCTACG
>KN173745.1:83462-114265 GCA_000758425.1 Nilaparvata lugens yeast-like symbiont | reverse complement strand
CTCTCTCCGACCCGCGCCCCTCCTGGACTGGGCCACGACATGATGCTCGTGGCTGGGCGCCATGACGGACGACACCGGGACCGAATCTTGTCGCCGCTGCCAGCCGCCGGCAGCTCCTTTGTCCAAGCACCCTGTCCGAGCAGCCAACCGGTGGCGGCTGTGGCGGTGGCGGCGGCCACGACAACCAATACATTTTCCCTCCCGCTTCAACTGCCAGCCGGCCTAATTATGTGCCTGTATCGTATCTTTCGCCATTTTCTCCCTCACTTTTTCCTCCGACTTCGTGTCCGGCCGCTGGGCTCACTCCCCCTTGTCAAGTCTTGCCCTTCCATCCCTCCGTGCTTACTCTTGGGCTCTTGCCTCCCGTCGCGCACGTGGATGTCCCAGATACAGGGGCCCTTGCTGCTCTTCTATATTGTCTTAAACTAAACCATTATCGCTTGTCTCGTCACTCATCTGCGGCGCGTTGCTCAGCAGCTAGCCACGCACCTTGCGATACACGAGCCGCCCTGGATCGGCCTCGTCATGCACTCGTAACTATTGACGCTTCTCGCCGTTGGAATATACAGCCTTTGAGGCTTGTCAACCAGCAATCTATGCTCTACTCCCATTGCCTGAACCGCGTGTCTGCCTAGTCTTCATCGTCCACCTTGTCCGCAACCATGTCCTTGGCCGTGTTGATGACCTTCTCCGGCGGCCTCTCCATGGGCATTGCGGGACTGCTCATGCCGCCCGGAATCGGACTCATCTGGCCACTACTTGGGAAGCTGCTGCTGACGCTGAGTTGGGCGCTCGCGGCTGCCCCCATGATCGGGATCGGGAACTTGATATCGTTGGGAGAATCGGGCAGCAGGCTGGGATCAAGGCCGGGGATGTGGATCCGTTTTGCCTCATTCTGATATGCGGCAGGCATAATCTCGATGATCTCGTCACGCGGAAACTTGAGACAGGGAATCTCCATTGTGGAGCAGTGCATTAGGTATGCGTACAGGACGCGCAGGACCGATTCGTGCGCAATAATCAGGAGATCGTTTTGCTCCCGCTCGAGTTCTAGAATGATGGGCTCCAGCCGAACCGCGAGGTCGTGGTAGGACTGGTCGGCTCGGATTGTCAGTCAACGTCGACAGGCTCTCTCCGAGCCGAATCAATGACACAATATTTCTACACACCTCTGCCCGGGGATACCTGTGGTGGTATGGGTCCAGCTCATGTTTATCCACCTCCTCGGGATAAATCTGACGGATGATCCGTTCAGACATTTTTTCGCACACGCCTGGATTGATCTGACTCATCTGCGATCGCTGCCGGACCTTGAAGCCCTTTTCCTTCAGGTAATCTGCTGTCTGGGCGGTTCGCCTTCGCGTCGAAGTCCACACCGTCAGCGGCCTGAGCGCCGTTTGCGTTCCACCCTTGGTCACTCGATCCGTCTGTTCCTGTTCACGGTGCCTCAACAGCGTTTCCGACATATTTTCTGCGTAGATTCTGCCCTGTTCCGACAGCGGCGCATCCGCCTTGTACGAGTCCTCCTCCTCGGTCGTTCCGGCACGCACGAAAAAGGTCGTGCGTGACTTGATGTGCAGGTTGGTGAGGTAAAAGACGATGCGGTGTGAGAGGTAATTGAAACTAACATTGTTGTAGAAGAATTTGGTGCCCGCGTTGATCATTTTGATGTAGTTGAGTTCGGCCTCATTCATTGTCTCGAACGTGGGGATTCGCATCTCGATCCGTTTCAGATACAGCTTGGCTGCTTCATCGGGATCCATGCCAGCGAACTTTTATGAGACTGGATAAGTAGTGTCCTGCGAGCATCGCGGGTGAGGGTGACGAAGGCGCGCATTGCTCACATCAGGAGACGAAATCTTGACATTTCTCGCATTTTCTCGGAGAATACGCTCGTCATCCACGTACGACTCTATAAACAGCGTCTGCGCCAAGTGTCAATCGCTGGTCCAATTATTCGGCACACTGCCACAGACCATGACATACCTGGACATCGTGTTTGGCCAATTCCTTGGCCAAGGACCGCCGTCCACTTGCCGTCGGGTTGACTGCATCATATATGGCTACCTGTCCATTCTCATGGTTTAGCCACGCATATATATCTTGACGGCATTTCTTGAGTATCTTCTGCCGCAGAACCACGGAGGCCGGAGAAGCATTCGGGAAGAAATAGTCTTCCGGGACCGAGCCTCGGGGCCCGAGGGTAGCACGCCGATAGTCACCTAGGTGGAAAATGCGCGTCTTGACACCGAGCCACTGCAGGTATCTGGCAAGCGAGACACATATATGACTGGCCTGGGTTGAGTTGCGGTGCAATCGACAAGCAGGCATATTGGACTTACGTCTTGCCTCGGGCCGGAGGACCCACCATGACAATTGCTATTCGCCCAGAGTGAAACAAGCGGCCAGACATGGTACTGTATAGCTGAGCCGGGGCCATGTCATGGTCCACGGTAACATCATGTATGCCGTCGATGAAGGTCGAACTCCTGCGGCGATAGCGAGGGGCATTAGCCGCGATCTCGGCAGTTCTGTAGACGAAGGCATAGATCGTCAGCCTCAGACACATCAAGGCATCGCATGAAATCCGGGGTGAGTAGCCCGGCCGACCCAGATAGGAACCTAGGTTTCTCTGGCACCTTGCCGAGATTTTTACGAGAACGGGATTCACTGACAGTAGGGTATCCATAGAAGATGTGCGATGGGCAGTTTGCTTGATCGTTCCGGAGTCGCAGGTAGTCGATGACGCGCCGCTGATGCCAGCCGACACCCACGGGAACCAGATTCTCGCAACGGGAAGCGTTCTCGCGCGAAGACAGCACTGGAGACGACTTAGCGATCTGCGATGGAATGAAAACAGGAGGTGATGCCAAGAACCGGTGAGAGCGAGCGAGATGTAGGCCGATGCTGACGTCGCCAAGACGAGGGCACCAGGTTGCAGGGGTTAATTAGTAAGAGGCAACACTGCTGTGATACTCCTCGGCCTTGTCTCACATCAAAGGCCAAGTGATGTTTCGGATGTATGGTGGAATCGACCAATTTAAGTGGACGAATGGATGAATAGACGAAATCTGATTGTTGCATCATGGTCTGGTAGCCCGTTGCCGGTGAAGTTTCGCATAGAAAGGGGGTTGTACTGAAAGCACGTGCTCTCCACCCGTCAGCTCGGCAAGCCATTGACGCAGCCACAGCTTGAAAAAGTCGGTGCGGAATAATTACTATTCCGTAGAAGCTGAATCAAGTAGAGCTTGTCGCCAGGGTCTGCATGTTCCGAGGGCTGCTGAAAATTATTCCCTGGCCTCATAAGCCTCGCCTCCCCAATTTTTCAACATTCTCAAGTACGCAGTAAGGCGTACGGGCTGCGACGTCCGAAGGCTTCGCGACGGCATTGAAACTCTTTCGCTGGGTCGGCGGTCTCGGTCGCTTCAATTCCTGACTCGTCCATCGCCTTTTGCCTGTGGCCCAAACGCTTGTTCATCATCCCCTCACGCCCGGGTAGCAGGTCCCGAGACGCAAGCGTCCGAGCTGCCGCCATGGCTTCCTCCAGCTTTGACTCGATACGCTCCTTTCTCTTTCAGAATCCAGTCTCCGCTTCGATAAGCGATGCTATCAACTTCTTCTCTGACCACAGGGCGAAGCTCGGACTGTCCAATCCCGGAACCATCGAGGGCCTCACCAAGGAAGTGCAGCGCGACGTCTTCCTCAACAACTACATGTTCACCGGCATCCGCGCCGACTTGACCAGAATATTCAGCACTGCGCCCCTGTTCCAAGTGTCTCATCAATTCGCCATGGGCGACCGTATCAATCCCTATACCTTTGCCGCCATGTATGGTACAGGAAAGGTAAGCCGGGCGGTGGGTCGATTTCCGGCAATGGCTGAAGCTCACCCTCTCAGGTTTTCTGCCAAGGAAACATGGACAACCAGGGCTTTTTGTCGGCGCGGTTCAACTGGCGATGGACGGACAAGCTCGTCTTCAAGTCGCAGATCTCCATCTCCCCTGACGGTCAGGATATGACGCAGTTCGAACAAGAATATACCGGCGAAGACTTCAGCACCTCCTTGAAGATTCTGAACCCGTCCTTCTTGGATGGTGGGCTGACGGGCATCTATATTGGCAGCTACCTGCAATCCGTCACCCCCAAGCTCGCTCTCGGCCTCGAGACTCTGTGGCAACGTCCTGCACTGACGCAAGGCCCGGAATGTGCGGTATCGTACTGCGCTCGTTACAAAGCCAAGGACTGGATTGCCACGGTCCAGCTGCAGGCGGCGATGGGAACGCTCAACACGTCGTACTGGAGACAGCTTTCGGAAAAGGTACAGGCTGGCGTCGATCTGAGTCTTGGACTGGTCCCGTCCCCTGGCGGCGGCCTCATGGGCCCCGGTGGCCTACAGAAGGAGGGCATCACGACCGTTGGCGCCAAATACGATTTCCGAATGTCCACCTTTCGTGCCCAGGTCGACTCCAAGGGCAAGCTTGGTTGCCTGTTGGAGAAGCGCGTGGCTCCTCAGGTGATGATGACTTTTGGCGCAACAATTGACCATTTCACGGTATGCAAAGTTAATACCTCTCTCTCCGAGGCTCGACACAGACTGACGTCAACCACAGCAGCAAGCGAAGCTGGGCTTGGGTGTCTCGATTGAGAACGTACCCGAGGAGCTGCAAGAGCAGCAGGAGATGGGAGTCACGCAGACAGCCCCCAACATCCCCTTCTAAAGCTCATACATGCATGCCGATGATGATGGCTGCCTCTGCACAAAGCACTGCTTTGATTGTTGCATAACCTGAAGACGATATGCAGCCTGAATCTCTGACCGACAGGATTACGGGCATACCCTTCATAACATGTCTTTACTAGCTCGCTTTCAACCTCTGAGAACCAGTGCGCGACGGTCTCCAATTCTTTCACTTGGTGCAGGCGCGGCCTTTGTATCCGGAAAACGCTTTTGCGATAGACTGGCACGGACCCCTTTTACTCTTCCGCCACATCACTGCGCAACGAAAGGGGTGGGGACGACGGGTATCGAGGACAAAAAATAAAAGCCGGGGCGGACAACTGGCCTGATGCTTTGCCGCGTAGCAATTCTTTCCATACGAGGACACGTCGACGAAGCGAACGACCTGCAGCACTAGCATCCTCTTCTGTTTGTTCTTGTCGGTTTGCAACTCGACCAGCGACAATGTATGTAATCAATACGACGCAGGCAGGTTCATGTAGGGACAGAGACGGCCCGGCGCGGGGCACAGGGCCATGTGATAATGTTATTCCAACCTGCGCACAGGAAGCCCGATGATGGCCACAAGATTGCTTAGCCGGCCTGCCTGCTTGCCGGTCTGCCTGTCGCCCGTGTACAGCCCCTGTGTATTGACTAAACGGTATGCCTACCAGGTATCATCTGCTGCAGACTTCTAGGCTCGGAGACCCCGTGCCATCTCCAGAAAACGAAAAAAAGAAACTGTCTTCCGTGGTGTCAAAGTCATGAGGCAAAGTCAGTTGCCAACGTCCCAAACGCTTTGCGGTTGACCACCGGCTCTTCTCCATGTCTAGTCGAAACCCCCTCTCCTTTATTTTTTCATAACCCAGGCAAACGCTACAATGCGCCATCGCTTTCCCTCGAAACTACGGCTCGATGGGAGAAGACAAAGAGGCCAGACCATGATTGGTCGAGGCGCCCGCTTCACATGAGGGAGCACTCTCGCTCTGGCTGCGAACTGCTCGTCTTCAGCTTAGATTTGTCGCGGAACTTGCTCTTCTGCTTCGACGGCGTCGCTTGCGGCTCCCCGGGCGCTTTCTCGCCGTCGGTGAGGGAATCAGGCGGCCTGGCGGGTGCATCAGAGGGCACGGCGATGCCATTGGAAGTCGCAAGTGAAGCGCATGCGACGTTGGGATCCATGAGCAGCTCTTTGCTCGTTTTCATGAGCCCGCCCAGACGAGACATGGAAAAGCTGAGGCGCCCCTCCCTGGACTGGCTGCCAGGACGGCTCTGCTTTCCGAGAGAAAAGCGGGATGCGGCCCTGGATAATCTGGAGGAGGTCGTCTCGTCGCTGGGGGAGATGACGGGCGAGCCGGCATCGGAATTCGCGGCTCTGGAGTCTACGCAGCCCATGCTGGGGCGACGCGAATCTCCGGATGACGTGCTTACGCCGGGAACAGAGTTTTCGGCACTTGGCCAAAGCGGACGCTGGGCCTCTGAAGACAGCCGAATGCTGGACGGTTGGCTGTAGCTCGGCATTTCTGCCGCCAGTGCGTCGTCGTGAAGGCGCCTGGGCCGCCGACAGTATGCGTTTGGATCTCCGTCGCACAAGGACCCCGAGGATGCCATGTCGAAGCTGGTTTTGGACTCGCTGTAGGACGGCGGCCCTGTCCCCGTCCCCTCGATAGAGGGACAGGTCACGTCAACCATGGGCATGACCTGATAGAATAAGAGGTAGGGCATTTCCTCGCGAAGGCATTGCTTGATGTCGTCGACGAAGACGACGCGGTCCTCGGTGTCCAGGTCGTCGAAGCGCACCCACTGTGCCTCTTCGTAGTCGGGCGGGGGATCGAACGAGTGCCTCCTGTTGTCGGTCAACAGCTTGGGAGCCACTCGAGCAAAGGCGATGTAGTGGCCGCTGTAGACAGAGTCGCCGCGGTGGCAAACAACTGATTGAAGCACGAGTTTATACTCTCTGCTAAGGCCGTTGTCCTCATCGGCGTGCGAGCCGCTGGCGAGCATGAAGTGTGGCAAGCGCAAGCTGTCGGGGATGTCGATGAAGGTATTCAGGCGTCGAGGTTGACCGGACTCAGTCATTGCGTACCTTTTGAGGCATATGCCGACAATCGGCCTCTGCTCAAAGTTCATGGCCACCTCGGAGTCGTTCCGGGGCTCGGTGTTGGTGAGCACATGCCAGGCTGCGCGACGACGGATGAAGTTTAGACGGGTGCAAGCATGGAGGGTCGACAAGTTTTCACTCACGTATCAAACGAAAGAACTGCCATGCCGGTATTGTGACGGCTTTTATGACGCTCGAGCCCTTTCGCCTTGCCCTCGGGGTGCTCGACGCGTCTCCGGTTGGGCGACCCTGCTCGTCGACGACGACGCGACGAATGACGCCGGCGGAAGTGTCCCTGCAGAAAGAAGACGTGGGCAAAGACCCGTTAGGTGCGGCCGGGGCGACAGCCGTCCCCCGAACGGTTGCGTTCGACAAGCTCGAGTCAGAGCGCTCCACTAGATGCCCGAAACAAGCCGTGGATGACGGTGAGGTAGTTGGCGAGGCCGTCACGGACGTCGGCGTTGCTGCTCCGTCGTTGTTGGCGAACCAGATGGTGTTATGGTCGATGATGGCAGGTCGTTCCTCCGAGTACGGATCTTCCGGATGCGATTTCTTGCTCTCTTCGCTATCTCGCAGCACATCAACGCGAGCGTTGAAATATTCCTCCAGGCAGTCCTCGAGCTTGATGCCCTTGCCCTCGGGATCAGAGGGAACGGCCAAGTTAAGAAGTCGCTCGTAGACGACCTTGCGGTCGTCCTTGTCTTTTTTGCCTTGGTGGAAGAGGTCAACCTGAAGAGACAGCAAGGGCAGCTGTAGGGTCTCGGTGAGAAAGGCAAAGGTTTCGGACGTGTCCTGCTGCTCCAACAACTGGGCGTCGGACCATCCGCATTGGGCGAGAGCATTCTGTATCGGTTTTGTCTGGCCATGGGTTAACCTCGGGGTCGATGGACGTAATGGACTGGGTTCGGTTGTTGGTCATACCAAGTCGGAGCGGACTAGCCTGCCCGATCGCAGCATATTGACCCAGACACGAAGGAGGACGACGAGCCTGCGCCTGGGATCGTCGGCGGGAAAGTCGTTTTCCAGCATGCACTCGAAGGCATCGAGCTTGCAGAACATGGCAAAGAGGAGAGCATCAAGGTAGCAGGTGACGCCTTCACGATTCTCGGCGCCAAGCAAGCGGACGTCGGGATCGTATGGAAAGACAATACCGGCTTCGGCCTTTCGTTCTATGTCTATGAACTCGACGGCACGGGCCGGGTCGCCATCGGCAAACTTGCTGAGGATGACGTTTCGAACGTGGTCGGCGGACACTGGAGGGATGTCTAGTTCGTCAAGGCGTCGCAAGATATCATCGATCTGGATGCAATGTGAACACCAAGTGGGCAAATAGGGGTATACGATGGATGAATGGGTCGCGCGGCAGTGTAATGGTACCTTGCTTTCCTCCAGATCCCGGTCGGCATCTTGCTTGGACGCCTGCTTGGAACTATCGATCTTGAATATTGCCCTCAAGGTCTCTCCAGAGAGTGGTCGGGACTGTTGAGATGGGATTAGACAGTCGGGCGGAGCTCGAAGAACAGATGTGATAGGGCGATAGGGAGGAGGTCGCAAGGAGGAGTCAAGGCCAAAAGCGTTGTGTACTCGGAGGGTAGGCAGTGGTATTGTATGGACCTCTGGCTCGCGCCATGCGCAGTGGATGGTGCTGATCGGGTTTCACACATACCTTGGAGTCCTTATTCTCGGCCGGGGCCGACTTGCTGCGACGGTGGGAGGCGTTCTTGTCGCGCAGGCTGAGGAACTTGATGGGAAACTCCTTCATGATATACGCGACAGGCAACGACTATGGCGACAGAGGCAAAAAAAGAGCGGGGGGGGGACTCAGGCGAAGCAGCGCCTTGCAATTTGCAATGTTGAGCGGGGGCAATAACCGTCTGCCAATTCCCATTCTCGGGAAGGAATAGGAGGAGCCTTTGGAGGCGAAGATATGGCGAGGTCCGAGGGGGGGGCGCCAAGAAGGAGCGCGACGATCCAGAGGAGGGGGGGGTGCGATGGAGGCGAGTGACGGCTATCGATTTGTAGGCAGCGCCGACGGCGAGGAGATGGTGAAGGGCATGACTGTCTTGACTGCAGCTGGCGTGCTCGGCAGAAGGCGGTGGTCGGGCAGCCGGCTACGTTGAGGCGATGCTAAAAGTGGCCAGGCGGGAGGAGAGCGCAAGGCGGGCTGCAGAAGCGAATATTAATCCAGCCCAGGGAGCAGAGAGAGGCGTGGAGGAAAAGGTGCCAGGGCACTAACGCGCGCCAAGTCAGTCGCCTCTCTGGTCGACCAAGTATCTCGTGGAGGTGATGGAGGTACAACTGGGCCAGCACGTGCGCAGCACTTTGGCGGGTCGGCAACGAGCTAAGCAGAGAAGGGTGGCGGGCAAGGGGGCCGAGAGGCCGAGGATGGCTTGTCCAGCCCGCATCGAGTCGTCGTGGTGGGTTTTTGAGTGGCTCGCCCGACGGACACTTGTCACCAAGTTTGCCTGCCTTAGGCAAGGCGTACAAGATGCCGCGGCACGGCTCCTAGTGGCGAGGAGGTGGTCCCAGAGGCAGGCGGTCCTGGGGGCAGAACCGTCTCGCCATCGCTGGCGCCGACAGTAGCGGCTTGGCCCCCGGTGTTGGCCCGGGCGTTTTACGTCGACGGTCCGCGATACGGCGAAGTGCGGGCATGCTGGTCATGGCACCACTGTCTCCAAGCGTACATACATGCCAGCCTTTCTAGCCCGAGCGCCTGCTCTCTCCCTGCTCTCTCCCCTTTGCCTATAGACAAGACTGCATGCGCACCACACTACTAATACAGTACGCTCGCTGCGTAGTCCCAGGGGGGGTAGGCTCTTGCCCGTGCGAGGTCGACAATTGTCTCCCTGGCCTGCACCGTGGCAGCGGCGAGCCGAGGGCCCGGCCGGAGGGCCTTTGTCTTCCGCCCGGCCCTCCCTTCAACGGCTGCCTTATCTTGTTTGCGTGCGTGGCAACCCTAAACCAATGCATCTTTTCCTGCACATAAGGTTCAACCGGCCTCGGCGATCCCCGTTCGGCGGCCGCTGCGTCATGGGCGCCCGGGATCACAGGCCTCGCTGCATCCAACAATAGCTCGCCTTGCCTCGCCAGTGCCGACCGGCCGGCCGACCCACGCAAGCGCTGTCCCAAACTTGTCGCCTCGGGCCTTTTTTTCGCGCCGTCGACGTGCCGCCGAGGAGGGGTGGGCCGGGGCGCGACGCCGAGCCTTTTCAGCGGCTGGCGATAGCTGTCCGTTGCGGCAGCCAAGCCATCACCATCAATGTGGCCTTCATCGTCATCCGGTGCCGGTCCTGCGGTTGTTGAAGCTGCCATGACGTCGATGCCAGTGTGTTTCCTTCTCGACGGGAATCAACTACGGCAATCCGAGTACGTATCCGTAGTCGCTGCGGTTGTGCTCCACCCACATAGAAGTGGGGGCAGCCGGGAGTCGGATGACTGGAAAAGTATGTACAGTCACGTCCACGGCATTCATAAATCATCCTGCTTCCGCCATGGCTGCTTGGTAACGGTACATCTTCCAAACGTGGCCATTCTCACGTGGCGGCCAGCCAGCCCATCGATCCTTACGGCATCGCTCGGGAACTTGTGCTTCGCCCATACGGTTCAAGGCTAAACTTGACTGCTACAGTTAAGAGAGAGCGTAAGTAGCCACCTTGCCGGCCTAGCACCCCGGAATAAGGGCCAACGCAAGAGCCAAATGATAGTTGCTATAGCGAGAGGTAGATGACTACCAAGATGTCACATCCTTTTCGAGGTCGCTAGCAGACGTGGTGTGGTTTTTGCTGCTCAAACGCAAGTTGCATCAGGCATTGCGACGGGCCCTCTCTTATGCAAGGCACCCCATGCGTCAAAAGAGGCGTCGATATATATAGTTTGCTGCTTGAACGGCGACCAAGGGGCCCTGGATAGGAGCCTTACACATCTCTCGGGCCCCACCCCGAAAAAAATCAAAATAAACAAGTTTGGAGATCTGCCCAGGGTAAGGCAGTGCTTCATGACTTAGGCCTCCGACACAAAACAGCGAATCCCCCGACAGAGCCAGAGCTAGACTTTCTGATCCATGTAGCCGGACCTCTATCAAGCGCCTGAGCAAACAGCTCCCGGCAGGGCACCTTGCTTTCTAACCGTGCGCACAGCAGAAACGCGCCGCTTAGCTTGCGATGCAGGCTGTACGTCTCCTCCGGCGGCTGCGTGAGGCGCTCCCGCAGCATGACCGGGATCGAGGCCCGCACGCGGTCGGTGATAGTCTGCTCCCTAAAGTCGTAGACGCCCGGGGCCGACTGGTGGAAGGGTTCGGCGATGGTGATGACCGAGTCAACGTGCGCGTCGACCATGGTCTTGCTCTCGTGACCCGTGAGATAGCCGAGGCCCTCTGACAAAACCCGCACGCCCTCTCTGTCGGCACGCGAGGCAGCCTCGAGCAGATTTATGTACTGGCGCACAAAGTGCTCTGGATACTCGCGCGAGGCACCAAAGTCAAGGAGCTCCAGCTTGTGAGTCTTGGCGTTGTAGAAAAAGTTGGTCCAGTTGGGGTCGGTCTGCATGAACATGAATTCGGTAATCTCGCGCAGGCAGAGACGGAAAATGTGCGTCCCGATCCAGTCGCGCTGCTCTTGGGTGAGCGACTGGACTTGCGTGACCGCGATGCCGTCCATCAAGTCCATGGTGAGCACCTGCTTCCCCGAAGACTCGAGGTGGACGTCGGGGACAACGAAGACGTCTTCGTCACGCAGTAGCTCTCTGTAGCGCCTTGCGCATTGCGCCTCTCGCTCGTAGTCGCACTCCCACCCCAGTTCCGTCCTGGCGTTGTCAATCGTCTTGTTGAGGTACAGTCCTTTGGGCAGGAACTTGGTCGCACCGAGCAAGATGCCCAGGTTATCCAGGTCCGAGTCGATCGAGGCGGCCACCCCTGGGAACTGGATTTTTACCGCAACCCTCTTGCCACTAGACTTGACGACGGCCTTGTGTACTTGGCCGATTGATGCCGCGGCTATTGGTCTTTCTTCGAATTCGCTAAAACGTCTCTCCAGTTGTGCCCCAGATTGCTGACGAGGACCCGGTCACGCTGCCACGCCGGCATGTAATCCGCCTTGTCCTGTACCCGCTGGAGTACCTGTTGCATGGACGCCGGCAGCATCTTAGAGTCCTGAAGGCTCATCATCTGGCCCAATTTGAGAGCAGCGCCCCTCATCCGGGAAAGTCTTGCCACCATTCGCTCCATGTTTCTGTCACTGAGCAAAAGTGAACCTTGGCCACCACTGCCGCCGAAAGCGCGGCTGACGCTTTCCGCATGGCTCCGCCAAACATGCCGGCAACCAGACTCCCGTAGTTCCACATTCGGCTCAGACGCGACGCCGGCACCTTGGACTGTCGGAGTTTGTAGGCAGATGCGCTTGGTGCCTCTGCCCCGGCAAGCTCCTTGACCGCCTCTATCGTTTTCTCGTCCACCCCTGGCGGACTTTTCAACGATTCCAAAGCATCTCCGGACCTGCGAGCCGCATCATCGGGCCTCTGCGTCGAATTTTCCGCATCCATAGGGGTCCGTTGTGGCCAGTGGCGCATGGGGTGTTCCTTGGCATGGCTTGCTGGCTGTGGCCTGGCCGCATCGGGGACATGCCTGCCTCTCAATGACTTCAATAACCAAGAGCCCCGGGCTGTTTGAAATACATCGATGTTGACATTTGGCGGAGCGCCCAGGTTCCTCTCCGGCTCTCCATAGCCTCCAGCTACGTGCTCAGGAGATTGGAGGGCCGAGCTCGACAAGGCAGTGCCGCTTGACAGGTGGCTTTCTACATGTGCATCAGTATTGAGCCTGCCCGGCGCCGCTTCTGAAGCGCCTGGCGTGCGGGCGTGCGGCTCGTCCCGAGCTGTCTGCTCCGTAGCAGCAAGGTCCTCTGTGGTCACTTTTCCCTTGTCCTGTAGAGTCTGTGGCGTTTGCGACTTTGCGTGCCGCCATATTGCCGCACTGCTCCGAATCTTGCCGTACGCATCGAGCTGTCGGCTGCGCAGAGCCAAGTGCTTGAGCGCTACGGCTTGCGAGGCATTGAGCACGGCCGCAAAGTCGATGGCCAAGTTGACGAGGCCCATAGGAGCTGGCGGGTCTGAGCAGCCATAAAAAAAGCTTCTGTTGGATTGGTGGCTGTAGCTGCATCGTGGTGAGGGCCGACGCCTTTCAAAGTGAGCCGGGTCTTCAGAATACCAAGGGCTCGTTAATCCAGCACACCTAAACTTCGCACTTCGTATAATCTAATCATGTGGAAGCCGCCATGGTACAAAAGTTGTGCGCACTTGGAGGTACGCTGCCTGATTGGCCATACCCGTTTCCTCCTTTTCCTTGCTCGTGAACTGTGCTGCGTGTCACTCTGTCTAGCACGAGCCACAGAGATAGCCACAACGTCGCACGCAAATTTCCAGGCTCAAACTTCCACCGTCGACTTGTTCGAAGCGACCGACAGACGCACCGACTACTGTACCTGCGAGGCGCTTGCCTATGGCCAACGCACCATGCCTGGAGCTCGGCACGGGGCTTGCGTGGCCAAGGCAATAGCCCGGGCGCAACTGACCAAATGCATCCCGCCTCCAATCTCCGGGAGACTGGTCTCGACCAGCGCCAATAGCCCGGAGTTCAAGCCGCCGTCTGCCCATCTCTCGGATCTCGAATCGACAACGACATTCGGTTTACCTCCCCTAACTCCAGAGCAAATTCATGCTTTTGTCGACTCTCGGATCTCGAGAAACCCGCAACAGAGGCTTCCGGGCAGCAGGTCAGCTTAGCCTCGCGTTTCTTGGGCCTTTGTCGATGCCGGCTCACCACGTCTTAGATACCAATATCACCCCCCAAAATACTACCGTGGCCCCTTGCATCCTGTTCAAGTGCCTCCGTCCTCTGATCCAACCGCTCGAGACTTTGTTCCCGGACCGTTCAGCCTCCCTCGTCTGAGGCAAACATATGAAAACACCGTCGTCCCCGACCTGATGACCCTGACTTATAATCACATTCCGCCCGGCTCGAACCCAAGCATTTCATCGAAAGGCGTCTTGAGAGCGTGGGACGACTCCTCTCCCTATCACAAGAACCGTCCCAGACGAGGGCCTCGAGGTAGCAGCTCGTCGAGGCTGGGCCTACTCGAGCGACCCATTAAATGGAATAATGTCCCCCGCCTCAGTGCCGTGACCGTTCACTCTTATACAAAACTTACGTCCCAATCCAAAGAATACCTTCAGGTGACACGAGCAGTTCTTCAAGCCATCACAGGCAGCTTTCCGGAGGTCAGGGCCGTCAAGTCCAATATCATTCATTGGGGCCTCCGGAAGGGTGAAAAAGCCGCTGCCGTGGTGACGCTAAAAGGCGCCTCAGCCTGGGAGTTTGTCGACAAACTCGTCACCCTGGTTCTTCCCAAGATCAAGGATTGGCCGGGCATCAAAGCTAGTAGCGGAGACGACTCCGGCAATATCGCATTTGGTATGGTGCCCGAATGGATGGCTTATTTCCCGGAGATTGAGCACAACTATGACGTGAGTCGCTTTGCCTGCAATTGCTGCGCATTCTTCATCCACCACTGACGCTCTATCCAAGCTATATCCCTCCACCCATATCCCAGGATGCCACATCATCCTTCACACAAACGGCACGTCTGACAAGCAAGGACGCCTTTTGTTGCAAGCGCTAGGGTTTCCGTTTTATGGAACAGTTACACACTGAGTTGGTATCAAAACGGGGCGGCGGGCATAGTCTCTACGACGAAGGTGCCGTGAGGTTTGCGTTGCTCCATAGACCCAGGGCCTGGGAAAGTAATAAAGTCCGATGAAAACAACCCAGTACCTCTATTGCCGTTGAATTTCGGTGTAGAGAAAGCAAGGTCGGTCTCAGGCTTCAAGCAGGGCAGATATTTTCCCGAAGGGTGTTCATGACTTGGTCGACGGACTCCATGTCTGTGGCGTCGACTTTGTCCGTTGATTGACCTGTCTTGGCGAGTTCCTCGGCGCAGACGTCCATGGCTGGCTGATAGTTGCGACAGGCAGAGCTCAGCGCATAGACGGCCTTTTTCCTCACGTCCTCCCTCTCCTCAGGCGCGACCGCCATGGCGACGAGGGGGAGCAGGCCGCCCATGGCGAACAGCCTCTCCTGAGTACGCTCGTTGTTCTGAACGGCGGTCCCGACGCACCAAGCGGCCATCTTGCGCAGGTTGGCTTCGGGGCTGCGCAGCTGATCCAGCAAGGGGGGTCCAGAGGCCGAGGTTTTGCATGTTGTTGGCATTGTCGAGGCCCTCGATGAGCTGCTCCAAGTTTTCGAAGGCAATGAGCTTGTCGTTCACGGAGACGTCGTCGGACAACGGCGAGCTGATGATGCCCATGAACGCCTTCATCAGGTCTGCGTCCGATGGCCCGCCCATAAGCGCGGCCATGACGTCGGGCGTGAGGTCCGTGGCGGGTGCCGCCGCCACCGCATCGGTGGTGCGCGAGCTGTCCGAGTTTTCGATTCCCCAGCGCAAAAGGTCATTGAGCCACTTATCCTCCATGACCGGTGGCGTCTGTGCTTCTTGGCGGGCGCGTGTGAAGCGCAGGTGAGCCGGCAGTCGCGATGCCGCTTTTCTCCCTTCAAGCTTTGTGCGAATCGACTCGTTTCGATCAATCGTCTCGCCGTGGTGTTGTGCAGCAAAGCGGGCTTTAGGCAGTCTAGGTTCAGGATCAGCGGCACTGACCAATAGCAAGATCGCGAGACTCAGCCTCGGGGCCCCACCGAGCCGAGCTTAGCAAGCCGCCACGCCTCGAACTGGACGGCGTAAGTTGGGCCATAAGCAGAAACGTCCCCATCTAGCTATCATGTGTCCTCTGCGGATTCTGCGACGATTTTTGTCCGGAAGCTTATGCGAAAGGTTCATCTTTGCAAATGTATACGTATAGAATTCCTCGCGAGAAGCGCAGCGTGTGCGGGAGGATAAACAGACGCAGGACAACGCTTTCTTTCTCTCTCCTTTTTTCCACCCACCCGCCGTAGCTCTCCTTTTAATTCTCCCACCTCTCCTTTCCCTCACTTTCGATCGACATCGGTTCGTTCTTTCCGTCTTTTTCTACAGGGCTTCCAGCTCAGCCATGCGGCGCTCCAGGTCAGGCACCTGGCGCAGCTTGATGTCGAGCTCCTCTTTCTCGTCCTCGAGGGCGAGCCGCTTCTCGGCATCAAGGCGCGTGAAGAGGTAATGGCCTTGGCCGTCGAACTGGAGAATGTGGGAGTGGTACTTCCACAGGCTCTTGCGGTGGCTGACGGTCATGAGTGTGATGCCGAGTTGCTTCGCGTTGTCGTACATGACCTTTTCCGTCTCGAGGGTGACGCTGCTGGTGCATTCGTCGAGGATGGCATAGCGCGGACGGTGGTAAAACAGACGGGCCATGGCGACGCGCTGCTGGAGACCGCCGGAAAGGACATCGCGCCACTCGGCCTCGGCGTCCCAGCCAAGTTCGTAGAGATCAACGAGGTGCTCGAGGCCGAGGATGCGCAGAACGGCAAGCAGGTCGACGTCGCTGACGCCGCGCGCGCGCATCTGCTGCAGCGAGTCCGGGTAGATTATCTGCTGGCGCAGCGAGCCTCGCGACAGATAGGGCCGCTGCGGGATGTAGAAGATGGCGCTGAAGGGCGGTTTGTGCACGGTACCGCCGTAGACGGGCCACAGGCCGCCGAGAATGCGGAAGAGCGACGACTTGCCGCAGCCATTGGGGCCCACTACCAGCAGGTGGTCGCCGTGTTTGAGCGAGAAGGACAGTGCCGGCACGAGCACATCTCCGTTGGGCGACACGATGGGCCTGGTGCAGTGTGAAGCAATCAAAACGGAGATCAGTCGGTCGGTCGGTCTACCCGGCGCACTGCCTTTTTCCCCGGACAAGAGAAGAGACACTCACACGTCGATAAAGGTGATGTCCTCACTCTCGAGGACGGTGCCACGGCCCTGGAGCATGGCTTCGTTGTCCTGCGTGCCTGACGACGACACCAACTTCTTTTCAAAGTGGCCGGCCTGAATATCGTCCATGACGTCGAGCAGGGAGGCCACGCGCGACGTGTAGCCAGCCAGTTCCATGACCTCGCGGTAAGAAAACATAACACGGCCAAAGGCGTCGGAGACGGAGAGGAGCATGCGCCGGTTAGTGACAAACGTCTCGGTCCGGTCGCCCATGTTCATGATAACCTGGCCGGGCAGCTTGAGGAAGACGGGCAGGCTGCAGAGCAGCAAGCCGAGGGCGCCCCAGAAGTACTTGATGACGAAGTCCTCCATGAAGCCGTGGTAGAAGCGCCGGCGCAGGATGTAATTGACGTGCTTGATGAGGGTGAAGTAGCCCTTGTCCAGGGCATCCTTTTCCGCGCTGTGGCCAGCGTACAGCGCCACTTCCTCGCTGTAGTCGATGAGGCGCGAGTGCTGGAAGCGGAACTCACCCTCGAGCCGCGCTTCATCAGCCACGTACTTTCCAAACGGCGGGGTCAACACCCGCATCACGTTGGCGGACAGTTGAACAAGCAGCGACATGAACAGGACGCCCTCGCCGCCGACGCTTTTGGAGAGGGAGTACGTGTAGATGGTCTAGCGGACGAAGAAGGAAGGGGGTGGAGGGGAGATCAGTCAGCCAGGTAAGAAACGTCTCTTGGGCTTGGTCAGGGGCGTACCATGTCCAAGACGGGCTTTGCCAGATTACTGTATAGCTCAGCGAGGCTGTTGGAAAACTTGGTGACGTCGACGGTGATGAGCTGGTCGGGGTTTTTTATGCGGTCGTCGAGGGCCAACAAGCCGTAGAATGTCAGGCGCGACAGGTACTTGTCGTGAATATGTTGGGTAAGTCGTGTGCGATACTTGAGCGACAGCTCGGCTTGGTGGTAGGACAACTATCAGAGAGCTCAGTCAGCTACCGTCGGTTCCGAGCAGCGTCAAGAGGAGAGACGAGCCATGGAGTTTGTAAAGGTGGCAGGCACAGCGATGAGCATCCAGCCGAGGATGCGCTTGAGAAACTCCTTGCCGTTACCCCTGACGAGGGCCTTGACGATGGCGCCGTCCATCTCGGCGACACGCAGGCTGATGAGGGTGCGCAGGACAAGGAAGAAGCTATGGCTGACGAGGAGTCGAGCCTCGCTCGAGCGCCAGCCATGGACGACAATAGCCAGCAGGCGTAGGAGGGAGCGGAAGAAGCGGAAATCGAGGGCGACCCGGGATTGGCCAGGGAGGGCACCGGGCGCAGCGTCGTCGACGGCGGAGACGGTGCCGCGGCGAGAGGCGCGGCGAGCCGTCTCGCGCGCCGAAGCAGCCTTCTGCTCCGAGACGGCATTGCGCACGCGGTTCACGAGCGCCGCCAGCAGGGCGAGGCAGACGACGTGTGAGACTCGCCGCCAATTGTCCAAATAGAGGCGCGAGGCGTCGCCGACGAGCTTGCCCAGGCTACGCAGGCCGTCGGGTCGCAGCATCGTCTGCCGCAGCTGCACCAGGATCAACTTAGACTGGGACGCCATGGTTTCGCCGGACCTGGTCGCGTTCGCGGGGAAAAGACCGAGATAAGAGGAGGAGGAAGGAGTTTCGACGACAAGACGACCGGCCGCTGGCCTCTGATGAAGAGCCCGGGCGCCGCGGCATCTTGCGTGTCAAGGTCGCCGTCGTTGGGTCGGCCGAAGGAAGAGGAACCCCACTGGAGCGATTAGATCAGCGCGGCATCGTCGGCAGGCGAGGCATGTGATGTGGCGTTCAGCCACACCACAATTCCGCACCGCCACTGCCACCGTTATATCGTGCCCAGACAAAAGCTTCCTGGCCGTCTCTCCTGTCATGCGTGCGACACCGTCAGTTCGTCGCTCCTCCAACGGCTCAGGGCTCAGTCAAATTTGGCGCCATGTCGGCCGATGACGGCGAAATCGTGTCCATCTACGACGAAATCGAAATCGAGGACATGACGTTTGACGAGGCGCTTCAGTTCTACCACTATCCTTGCCCATGCGGCGACCGCTTCCAGATTGGCCTCGACGACCTCCGCGATGAGCAGGACATTGCCGTCTGTCCCAGCTGTAGCCTCATGATCCGCGTCATCTTTGACCTGGTTTGTTGCGACCCTCCCCTTCACCTTGGCCCCGCCCGCACCGGCCTGCGCCGCCCGTCACATGCGACTGACTGGATCGGCCTTTTTTTGGGGGGGCGCCTTTTGCGAATTAGGACGAGTTACCCGCCTCAATGCCTGCGAAAAATCCGGGAAGCCGTCTCCTCGTTGCTGCTTGAGCTCCTGATGCCGAAGCCGTGGGCTACGTGTTCTGTTCGCCTGTCACAGAGTGCCACCAGACCGTTTCGCGTTGCCATCAACAATCCTGATGAGACAAGGGCAGCGGCCGCCCAACCGGTCGACCGGTGGAATGCGCTGTGGCTGTCGGGCCATTGTGAGACATGTGGGCACGGGAGCGTGAATGGAAATGAGCACAAGCGCCTGTCGGCTTTCAGACTCACAGCATAAATATAGTATGTTACACGGACGGCTAAAGGCTTTGACGTCCATGGTGTAGTATACGGTATGGTCTCCGGAGAGACTCGGTTGACGATGGGGTTTTGCGGTCCTGGGCGAGGGCTTCAGTGGTGGACTAAGGGCACAGCGCACGAGGTGCCGAACGTCGACAATGATGTGACTCAGAAAGAGTGGCTCGACAACGAGGCGGCGTCAAAATGTTGTAGGATGGGTCAAGCCGCAGCCGTAGCCTGCTTTACAATCCCGCGTCCTGGACTGGGCGGAGGCAGACCCGCTCCCAATGCACCACTACAAATGCTGATTCACTCTCCTGGTGCGACATGGAGCGTCATGGATGTACAGTGGGCGGGGATCATGTGGCGCGAAGTTGACGACAAGCGATGGAAGTAAAGACTCAAATGAGAGTGTAGGCAACTATCAGATTAAGGGCCCTGCGTGATAACAGGACAGGTCCAGGAAGGCAGATGCTCGACGGCAGCCCCCCAGGACGGTGGTATCTCTATGTCATTATGTGCCACGCCGGACCAGCCTGAGGCGTATTAAATACATATGTGAATGTGCACGCGTGCGCGCGCGCCCGTGTATACATGGCGGCAGAGGCGCATACAAGCAGCGCGCTAATGGTTCGAGGTGGTCGGTGAAGGGATGACGTGATGGCCGTGTCTATAACATGACGAGGCTGACGATACAGAAACCCAAGAGGCCAACGATGGAGACCTGCATTGCTGTGGGATGGCGCCACCGGTGACTTCGGAGGCGGCCGACGAGGTAGTATTTGCGCCGTAGAGGCTAATGTGAGTAGGCGAGGCGAGGAAGGCTGTTGGTTGGATGCAAGGATTAGATCTAGAGACAGGCGGAGAGGAATTTTTGCGATGGAGAATACTGACGGGTGATGGAGCGAGACGGAAAGTACGATGAGGGTGACAGGACGGAAGCGGTGAGCGAGGCCGAGGACGAAGGCCGGGGCGCGATGGCAGGCGATGTCGAAAGGAGGGTGTCGAGAGCGGCGTCGGGAAGCGAGGCGGCGAGGACGGGGGCCAAAGTGGCGCAGGCGAGAGAGACGAGGCGGACAGGTTGCATCGCCGAGGACGATGCGAAACCGGATGCCAAGCGAAAAGGAAAGAGAGGAGGGGGCAGGTTTCTGGTGAAGGCGCACTCGCGATGGCGAGGACCAAGGAGGTTGCTCAAGAAGGATGGGAAAAAGGGGAACAGGCTGCCGTGGAGAAGCGGGCAGGCACAAACAGCGTGTTCGCGGGAGCGTGTGTGTGTTGTGTGCGTGTGAGTGGGTGGGTAACAGGTGGTGTGTGTGCGTGTGTGTGTATGTGTGTGTCAGGGGAAGGCCGTTGGTCGGCACGGCGACGCAGCGGATTATAAGGCAGAGGTCCCGGGTCCTATGGCCAGGGCTCGGACACGGCTTCACGGACGGCGGCGGCGTGCAGTTGGAGCTTGTAGATTCGCTAGTGGGAAGAGGCGAGCGCGGGCGGTACCCAGCGGCAGTTGACGGAGGCGGCGGCGCTTGAGGCGGATGAGACGTAGGGGGCGGGCAAGCCGGGACGGAGAGGGTAGGAGAAGTGAAGATGAGAATATGGAGAGGAAGATGGAAGAGGCCAATATAAGATTGCCGGGTCGGAAGCAGGGGGAGGATCTGGGAAATAGGCAGTTCAGGAAGTTGGTTAGTTTAGTTGGATGGTCATTTGCGAAAAGATACTGCGGGAAAGGCGGGACGGCGAATGCGGAGAGAGAGAGATGGAGCGAGAGACGGGGAATCTCTGGGGAGGGGGGATAGAGAGAGAGAGTGAGCGAGCGGCGTCGGCGAAAAAAGGACGACGATCCAAGACTGGGCCAAGTGCGTACCGGCGCCCCGTCAGAGCGCCGCTATCTGCCAGGCTAGCCAACGGCTTTCTAACTGCTTTTTTTCCCGATCGGGAGGGCGGGGGATGCGCGCGCGATGTGCGCGGACCGGCGGATGGACGGCGGATGTGCGTTCACAAAAAAAGTTTTCACCTCAACCTCCTCACTCTGATACGCACAGGTACGAAGCCTTGAACAGCACATGTACGATGTATGCTCACGCCTCACGCACACTTGACGAGGCCGGCATATGCAATGCATGGGGTTAGGACATGCAGCGGGCGTTACGGGAGGAGAAATCTCAAGGGAGAAGAAAAAAAGGAAGAGTCGCGATAATATTCCAACGATTCAGACCTGTCCAGCCTGCCGAATCGAGCAAGCGGGTCAGCTGCCGCAGTGGGTACCAAATATTGGCAGCGCCGCCGGAAAATACGGCCGTCCCTCCCGCTTCCCTCCCTTTGTCCCCTCGGCATCCTTGCCCTTTTCCACGAGTACATGCGCCAAACGCTGGTCCAGTCAAGTGGGCCGCAAGGGGGGCCGACGAACAGCCCGTGCCGCATCCGGCCATGACTGTCTCTCACCCAAGAAAGAGGCTGTAGAGAGCCTCCGTCTCTCGCGCCATCTCTTCTATAACAGCACATCTCCAGACAAGGAAGGCCTTTCTGTTGCTCGCGGCCAAAAGCTCGTGGCACGCGGGACGGGCGGCATCGGTGTAGTCGTTGTTGCTATGCTGCGTCTCGGCGCCGAAAGCTACGCGGCTTGACCGACAAAGCTTCCGTCTCCAGGGGGGCAAAGGTTTGACGCACTGATCTGCCTGCGACACCCCATCGCTTTTCATCTCTACCCATGTCCTCGCCTCCCATCCGCCCCCTTTCCCCTCCATGGGCCCTCTTCCCGCTTCCTCTGAGCGAGCCAATGCGCGCTGCCAGCCTACCAGCCAGCCCAGCTAGCTAGCCCGCCTGCCTGCTTGCCTGCCTGCCTGTTCGCAGCGACGATGATATGCCTAATCAATCAAGTGGTATTGGGCAGACAGGCAGACATGCAAACGTACGTTCTCATCAGCTCTAATGACTGATCACATCCGTGCCTGCCAATGCAGTCAATGCCGCCGTCCGCGCCACTCACGTTTTGGCACAATTTTTTACGCCCCCGTTTTTTTTGGGCGGGAAAAAAATCAACCCAGGCGATATCGCAAATCTCCCCACGCGACCGTGAAGCCCTCATTCATCAACCACCTTTGTCTTTTCCCTGTTCCAAGTCTCTGAGGCCCGCTAAGTTAGCGTCGGCGACGTCGCGCCGCTGACCGAAGGAATATCAAGGGCGAACCGCAGGCTGGCAGACAACCTTTGATGCATTTTCTCTCCCGCTCTTCAAATCAAGCCCCCACCCCCCTTTACTTTTCCCCTTTCCCCGTTCCGTGCGCGTTTCAAGGCCCCTCACCCCCTCTCGAGAACGCTTAAACAAAATTTGAAGCGAGCTTACACTGACGCTGTGCCCCCTGCCTATCCTCTCAGTCCTCTCGAAAGAGTGACAGAGAGAACGCACGCGAATGTGCAAGCGACTCGTATTCTTCAGCCTCGATCGGCTCCGCCGCCGCCGAATGTGACGCAACCCATCGGCAACTCATCGATGTAAGCCTCGCCGTCATGGCTACACATCGCGTCACCCTATTTATCCCTCTTATGCCTGTCAAACGCATCTCTCCGGTCGAGGCCTTATCAATGCACAAGAGGGTGTGATGTATCAAGAAAGGAGCGATACTAACTGGTGGCACTAATCCTGTTGGCATCTACGTTTGTGGTAAGTTAAGACAGGGGGTGCGCAAGTGGCCAGAAACTTGCATCTGACATCCTTCGTCCTGGACACTTGTGACATTCATCACCACCCGTCACGATAGCAGTCGATTGACACTAGCTTGCCCATTACCCCTGGGCTTCTAGAACCGGAATGATATGTGGGGCGAACCGGAGTCGCCCGGATAATATTATATTCTCCTTGGGCACGAGTAGGTACGACCCCAAGCCCGGCATATGATCAAGCCTCTAGAAAACGAGTCCGCCGGGGCAGGTGTGAGATCCCCCTCTTATTCCCCCTCGTCTTCCGTCTTTGGGTTGTGCCACGTCCAGGTCCGAGCAGAGCCTCTCTCACTGTTAACCCATCTTTTCGATTCTTTGCGGAGAGTCTCTGCGCTAAGATCTGCGCTAGGAAGAATAGGCCAAGACGGAGGAGACTGAAAAACTTCTCAGACAGCCACTCGGGCCGCGTGCGGCCTGCACAGGGCTGGCCTAAATGAGCTGGACTATCGAGGCAGTCGCGTGTACGACCCAAGAGAAAGTTCGTGTCTTGAGAGCGTCCTGTGCTATGTGCCATGAGCGCAGGAGATTGAACCGCGCCCAGTCCACCGTCCGAGGCCCTGAGCGATCTCGTCAAGTGGCGGACGGCGCCTCTTCGGCCTCCGGCGGAGCATGCTCGCAACCACTGTTGTGGCTGCGCGCCGAACCTAGCCCAGTCGGCCCCCGGGTCTCTTTCTAGCCGCATGAGCGAGTCGGCCGCGCTTTTGTCAAGATGAGCAAGGCCTAACTAATAGCTGTTTGACTGTTCCACCGAAGGGCAAGCAGGCTGAGTACGCGTCAAAGACCTGGCCACCCCTCGGGATTGAGCCCTCATTTGGCTGGGGTCGATTCATGAAAGGCAACCGAGGCGTGGCTGATGGAGCACTCGAATCCCATGGGGGTAAAGCACCCGGGCCCCTTGTTTACATAACTTATAACCTAGCCTCAATCCCATTGTGGACGCCACGACACTACTAAAGGCTGAATCATCTCAGCTGGTGTGACTGAGACAAAGTTGAAGAGTAGCCGCATCGTTAGAGGCCAGCTGCCTAAAGATTACATAGCCATGAGTTATGTGCGCGCATGGATTCGTATTCATGACGCCCATGCAAGTAGACTGCAGGTCTCGGCCGGGGGGGAATCTAGCTCTCGGAAAGGACGGTAAGGCTTACTAAATCCTGGGCATGTGCCGGGTAGAATTGCCCATGGCTTGTCGTCGCACCTGGCTCGCTTCTACCGACCGCCAAAGCACTTGCATTTCATCGACGACGAGGGGGATTCTCGGGGGCAGCAGCTCCTGTAGAAATGTGAAGCCAGCTGTCCGAACGTCGACTTTTCATGGAGTTGCGCTTTCCTTCCGCACCCGAGGAACGGAATTTCTGGGTATACTTGATCGGGGAGTTGCCATGGCGTGGCGTGCTATTGAGTTCATTGTCGTTGAAATATAGTTGGTGTATTTATTTACGTCGTGCAGCACGTGTCTATGCACGTGCGCCATCCCAATAGGGCAAAGACGCGGAAGCACGCGCTAATCGCGTCTCCCGGTTCAGTCGGCTATCTCACAAGCCAGCAGGTTGTCGAAAGGGGTTCGGGCCCGTCAATTCAGGCCGACCCTGTCCGCAGCACCATCATGGGTGCGCGTATGTTTAGGACTTCCGCCGCTCCCTCTTCGTCATGTTCCCAACCGGAATTCTCCTCCACTCCCTCTGAAGCCTGGGTTGGCCTTCTCCCCCAGGTTCGGCGCGTCCGACGCCCGCAAGCCGTCATACGAAGGATCGTGAAAAGCCAGGGAAAAATCTCGCGGGAGAAAACCTGGCGAGGTTGGGTTCATGAGCAATACCTTTCGGCGCAGTCGGACCGGTGAGGTGTTGCATCGGCGGCGACGAGGTTGGGCGGTAAGCCGCTCAATCGTGGCGAATGCACGAGTTGAGCATGTTCGGGCGACGGGGAACCCTCCCAGGAATCCCGTCGCGGAAGCCGTGTGGTGTGTAGTCCTCGTTGTGCCCCGGGGGAAGAGAGTGGTGCTGGTGGTGTTGAGGTCGAGGGCCAGTTGGCTTCGCGGAGTTATGACGTGTTAGTGTAGAATGTTGCACATAATACTGGAACTACCGAAATCTAACAGCAGCGAGAAGCTGAAAATTTTTTCGGGGGAGGGTTGTTGAAATATAGTTAATAGTGGCCTGAATTCGTCAGACAATGTACCCATCACATGACTTCTCTTTCGGACCCAGCGAAAAGAATCTGCCTTCGTTCTCACTGACAGGATGCTGCATGCCCTTTTTGTCGGAGGCCGGAGTCCTCTATGCTACGCGCATAGCGAAGCTTCGGTGATCTCGGACAGGGTAAGAAATATCGCAATAGAGAGAGAATCGTACACGAACACGCCCAAGCAAGAGTAAAGCCTACTCGTCATTCCCGGATGTTTTGGGCTGGCATCTCTTCGATTCGGCGGACCTCACTCTTCAAGCTGGCTTGACAATTGGCGCAAGAATCATCCTGCGATCGGAAATATTTATCTCCAAGCAATCGACCGAGTCTGGAAACCCTTTGAAGCTAAGAAGAGTAAAGGATGTTGAGTTATTCTATGCTTCGAAAAACTATCACCAGATACATAAATGGGTGGTTCCGAATTGGGGAATGAAGACGAAGTCGGTATACGCATTGGATGCCTGCGAGAACGCATCCAGGTTCTCGTCACACGCACCACCAGAGTCAAGAACACTCGACCCCGAGCTTTAGACTCAGAAAACCAGGACTCGTGCATCTTGATTGCCTCTGAATGCAGCTGGAGACTCTCCTCCTCCCTGACTTGTTTGCCATAATTACCCCACTATCAACTGGGCCGGCCTCGATGTCACGACAGGCGTACAGTTTGCAAAGCCATCAACTGGCTTTTCCAGTGCCGAAATACCTCACGAGTGGGCAAAACATTTCAACTGATGGTCTTGTTCATGCTTGGCTCAGGCAAAATAGTCAAGAAAGTCACTAGAAGAGTGGTTTGACTGACGAGCAGCTCCGGTGTCCCAATTTGAGGATGTGTCGCGTGGAGGCGCCGCCGTACTCAAGATCTGACGATGAAAAGATCTACCGGTTGCTTGTAGTGGATGGCTTTATTGGCCATAGCACACTTGATTTTGCCGAGTACTACATAAAGTTCGACATTGTCATCGCCATTCTCCCTCCACATTCCACCCACATGATGCAGCCGCTTGATGTTGGGTTATTCCAGCCACTAAAGGTCGCTCATCAAAAGGTGCTTCGAAAATCACTCACTGACGGTAACATCTCATTTTCCCGAGTCGATTTTCTGAAAGTCTTTTAGGGTGTATAGGAGGCCGGCTTCATGCAGCTCAACATGATGTCGGCGTTTTAAAAGACGGGCCATTATCCCGTCGACCCAACACCCGTCCCATGAGCAACTGCGACGACAGCAACCAATCAACCCTGCTTATGCTTCACTCTTACTCTCGGAAACGCGTTTCCAGGTTGCAGCGGATGCACTTAATGACATGCGGCAACGGTATGGCCACCTTAGCTCGTCATCACTAGAGAACTTGCAAACTGCTCGCCAAAGTGAGTACAGAGGCAATTGCCATGGCGTCTCATTCCCAAGGCGTAGTTGCAGAAGAAAACAGCCGAATTCAAGGTCGATGGTAGAGTCAAAACTTTGGACTTAAAGCCCTGGCTAGAGTTTACGGCACGCGATGTTGAGTTCTACAGTTTAGCGCAAAGTTGCCGTACTCTCATGCAGGAGCTTAAAGAGCCAGTAAAGGAACCCTTTTCTGATACCATAAAGGGGAATGACTCTGCCGAAGACTACACGGCACGCGTCGTGACTCGGCCTCGTCCGCTCACGGACACGTCATCGCTATCCGGGAGTGATGATACTGTTCATTTCACTGGCCTTGATCCGAATTCTTACGATCAAAACTCTGGCGATGGGGGCGAGTGAGTGAGTGTCGAAATTGCCCTGTCTCGAGCTTGCGCACTGAACAAACAATCTCCACAACAGCTGGCATGACGAGTGATTCTTTGCCATTGCAACTTCCACCTGCCAAGACTTCTCGACGACCAACCCATAAACCCACGATGAACAAGTTTGCCTCTCTGTAAGTGGGAAATTTTTCTTTGCCGTTGAATAACCAAGCCTTTGTAGCGAAGCCTTCATATGTTGAATATGAGGGATGATCCGATCGAGTGTCCAGACCGATTTATGAACGGTGATAGTAGAGTCTTTGTTTTGCCTTTGTAAGTTGTCTTTTCTCTCTCCAAGACATGACTGTGCTTGAGGATCTGGGGGGCAGTAACAACGCAAGGCGTTCATGCAACTGCCGTGAACGACAAATCCCCCACAATCCAGACACCTGTTGTAGTCGTCTGTGTTTTCCACAGAGAAACTTCTGCCGGTCGATTCAGACTCAAGGCTGGATGTGTCCCGAATAACCGCGGCTCTCGCAATCGCCCCCATGGAGAAAAGTGACAATGCCAGCAGTGATGGCTTCATTTTCGAAGGGCTCCTCAATTGGTTCCAGGCTGACGAGATCGTGTGATTGCTTTGCTAGTCCGCACCGTCTTGAGTGATTATGAGCAACAAAGAAATTTAAATACCTTCTTGTTGTGAAGTTCTTGACCTCTAGTCATTCGGTGCCGGGGCTTGCAGCTATTTATGTGTGAAAGTGTTAGGGCCCGACTCTAGGTTGTGAATTAACTCAGCTATTGCACACAAAGTGTACGTAACTTGTTTATTGCCTTGATTCTACAAAAGAAATCTGGTTCTACTGGGCTATCTATATACCCGTGGGAAAATTCATTCTTGGAGTCCTCAACATAACATATTTGGAATAAAGGCTCCTGGACCCTATCCTGATATCAGCTGATGCCGAGAACGATGGTTGACTATTTCGCCACTGGTCGAAAAGGGCAAACTTTTCCGATGGCAGTAGGATGGTCCGTGCAAACAGGAGATGGTGTAGAAAAACCTGATTCGATGATGGTTATCAGATCAGAAGAGTTGGAGACTGTAAAATAAACATGACAAATAAAACGACGGATGGTTTTCCTTTGAAATCCTTGTCCCATCTCGTCCGAGCGGCCTGAATGCTAGATCACGTGATATCACCGTGCGGTCACACGTGCGACATCAGCATTATGCGATATATACCGGGGCGCAGTCGGGAGGCCAACTCTCCCCCGAAAAAATTTTCAGTCCTTCGGGGCTGTTATTTTTCGGTAGCGTTAGTATTCCGTGCACCAATTCGACGATGAGCTCCTCATCCGTGTGGACAATAGCTTATGTTAGAACCCTAGCGATAATACATGTCGGCCAAGCCTGCCTCCTTTTGGGCACCAAGGGCACTTGCTTTGAGCCTCTTGAAGTGCCGTTCCGGGCGCCGGCGGTCCGGCCACTCCCTGCTACGCCATTGGCTCTCTTCAAGGCCTTTGTTCCACCTTCGTTTGTAGAGAGTGCGTTGAGTGAACCAATCAAGAGCCGTTTTCACGACCCGAAGCACCAAAGAGGAAGTCTCGGCGCCTTCAATGGACATCAACTACATATGATGAGGTATATCTCCTTATTGCTACCCTAATTTATATAGGAATTCATAGAGAAAGACGAGTACGAGATCATTAGAAGACTTTCGGCCTCGGTACCCAACGTCCAACGCATCCAATTGCCCGGTTTATTACATTCGATCGTTATCAATTACTCTTCCGGAATATTCGCCTTTGCGATCCAAATAAGGTTATCGAGAGCGACTTTACCCGCGTTGACGAATGGTCTGATCATATCCAGCACGTGTCATTAAGCTTGTATAACCCGGGGACCTTTATTGCAGTTGATGAGTGTATGATTCGCTATACCGGCCGATCCAAACAAACAACAAAGGTTCCCAATAAGCCAATTCCGTGGGATATAAAGTTTGGGCTATCGCACAAAGAGGTTTCTTCTTATCTTGGATTTAGCACCTTCCAAAACAGGCAATGGGCCCAGCAGCCGGGCCAATTCGCCGTCAGAAGCTGAGAAACAAAGACTTCTATCTCAACCCAACAGAGTATTGTGCCTGCATTGACCAATCGTCTGCCATAGCAGCCATATCACGTGTTACTAGATAACCTCTTTTCTGCTCCAAATCTCTTTATTATACTACGCAACCGTGGCATCGGCGCTACGGGCACAGCCCGGGCGAATTGCGGCATTGATAAAGATAGTGTACAATGGAAGGCGCGAGACGCCAAGTGCCAATTAGATTGGCCGTGGGGAACCTTAAAAGTCTTTTTCAACGCCGGATAACCTCGTCAATGAGATCGCCTGGAAAGACAATGCCCTCGTGTTGATGTTATCAACTGTGCAAACAGGCAATGAGGTTGAAATGCGCATCAGAAGACGTCCAAATAACCTTTATAAGCTGCAACACAAAGCGATCAAGCAAATATTCAAAGATCAGCCAATCAAAGAGCTGCCCGTGCCAACAGTCACAGCCGAATAAAATGACAATATGGGCGCCGTTGATGTAGGTGATCAACTTCGCAGCTATTTTGGGTATGATCATACAATGCGGCGTGGCGGATGGAAAGCAATTGCATTTGGCTTCCTATTGGATACAGCGCTTATTAACTCATATCTCTTGCAAAAACGCGGACAGGCACAATGGCCAGTCTTCCAGACGCAAGTTGAGTGGCGGCAACAGCTTATTGATGAGTTTATTGAAGAACATGCAACCATGGGCACATCACGGCAACGATGGCGCTCCGGCAACGACGAATTGCCTCTTCGGGAACATAATCGGGTCCGGCGCCGCAATTGCTCCCGGTGTGCGGCGTGCCAAGGCTTCCAACTGGGCCAGCAGGGATCAAGAAGTCAGTGGCATAAGAGGCAAAGAGCGCCTTTGGGCACATTATCTGATGGTATTAATCAACGGCGGCAGGTGCCGCAGTCGCGATATGGGTGTCAGCAATGCGATGTAGCGTTGTGTAGAGTGGGAGATTTCTGGAACTTGTATCACAACGTTATCTAGCAGGCGCGCGATGTACCTTTGATATTAGATCCTTTGATTGGTTGGAATCCATACAAGTTACCCGCGCGATGCCATACCGCACTGAAGGGGATATGTTGACAAGTACTGGGTACTAGGGGGGCCTAATAAGTCGGCCCCCCGTGCTCGATCCTCTTGCACGGGGGGTCCGTTGACCAGGAAAGGTTTCGCTGACCAGTAAATTCAAGGTACATGAAAGAAGTGGATTTCACATATAAGAAATACAGTATAGAAAGTACCTACTTTCCCCTAATAGGTGCAAGCGTCTCCACACCAATTCCATATCTACAAGAATATCCTCAAATCAAGACATCCGCATCTTCAAGGACCTCATCAACTTCCTCAACTTTGAGAACATCCAACTTGCCACTGCTGCCTTCTGTGAAATTGGTTTCCGTGATTTCGATACCGTCAACTTCCAAAGATAATTCCTCGCGGTTAAAAGAGCGACCACGATGTTTTGCGACGAGCAATAAAGCTGCTTCTTTGATCGTAGTATCATCAGTCATTGGGCCAGGTGAAGCTGTTCGCAATCCTCCCATTATGCCTGAGTTCGCAAAAAATGCGGTATCTTAGACATAGAGGCTCTTGATCGTCTAATTGCGCACGACGGTCGGCCTTATTCAAGCCACCCTGTAGTCTCAACTCAGCTGGCTTCAGTTTTATGATACTATTCCGAACAACGCTTCTGAGATCGCGCATCCATCTGCGAATGTAGGGGACTTCATCGCGAGACCTCTTTTTTTGCATGCGGCGTGCTTCATATTCTTGGCAGGGTCGGCGGTTATATTCATCGC
>KN173745.1:52525-77947 GCA_000758425.1 Nilaparvata lugens yeast-like symbiont | reverse complement strand
CAGGGCGGCCCGAAAAGATCGCGGTTGGCTGCTTGTTGTAAGCGTGGCCTCAGTGTGGCTAACAGGCAGGCCGGCCGAAGGTGGCCTGTCAGACCACAGGCCACAGACCGACCGAACGCATAAATCGGTCTGTCTGAGTGGTCTAAGTAGCTTGAGATGGCCTGACCAAGCTGATGTTTCTGCTGTGATGCCCTTGGTCCGTTGTCAGTTGGTGCTGCAAGCAGTCTACTTTTTTACGACTGTGACTTGCATCTTAAGCGTATGAGGTCAATTCGTCATAGATTGCACTGCGGCAGACGACTATTGGCGCTGAAATCAGCCCTCGTCACAAGAGTCGTTAGCACGAGGATCAAAGAGTCATGGATCTACAGGTACAAAGCCGACCTAGAGCACAAGGGATAAACTTCTCTACGGGACCTCTCATGCGCCAGTGACATCTTACTCCAAAAGTGGTCGATGGTGCGTCACTATCGATGATGAAACCGATGCTTAGTTCCTGAATAGCCCTGGCTTTCGCTCTTAGTATCATGCTTAGGTTAGTTCGACATTCTTCAGGTTTAGGCGTCGACCTGACGTCTTTGGCGTTCTCCGGCTGGCAGGTGATAGAGATCAGGATTCGGGAAGAAGTGAGACATGGGGTGGACTACCGGAGAGCGCCAAGAATACTGTTAGCGATGCCAGGGCTGCAGATGGAAAACGACGGCGCCCGAACACTTTTTGTGGAGGCCAAGACTTGATTAAAATAACAAGTGGCATGGAATAAAATTGGGGTTGCGTGTCAGGTGCTATTCTGAATGCAGTATCGCCTTGCTCACATAACCACAGCAGCTGACCTGAGCATGTCAAAGTCAAGTATGGCAATCTGGATCTGATTTGATTGAATTGGAGCAGGAAGGTATTTCATTGGGCGATTGATGATTAGATTGCCTTACAATGTGACCGAGTGCAGGGCCGCTCCTCAAGAGGTGATATTCAGGAACAGGCGACCTTCAGGCTCACCGCAAGTGGTTACGGAAGCCTCGGGTTCAAGGCGTAGCCTTCTGACCCTGCCAGGTACGTTGACAGATGAATGGGGTGGATTGAAGACTTGGAAAGATCGTTAGCTAGTTTCGTTGAATAACTGTGGGGCGAGGGGTCTGCCGCGAAGGCAGTGACAACTAGTTATAGTTATACACGACGGAAAAATATGGTATAAGCTCACACGTGGAGAATGCTTGGAGGTACATGGAAGCGCTTTGTGAGACAAGGCAGAAATATATTCGTCGCTTGAAATAGACGCTGCTTGCGCCTTCGGGCGATTATCCTACACTATGCCACGCCGGCCAGTGGCACGAAGTGGCTATGACTACCTAGTTGACTAGGGTCGTCCACCAAGACATGACTGGTCGACCCAACTTTGTAGGGGTCGATAGGTATATCGGTTGGGTGGATAAAAAACGGTCCCAAAGTATTATACCAAAAAAAAGGTGCTGGTCTCCTCTTCGCGGCTGCGGCGAGGATGGTGTTAGCGATCTAGGCGCCTATGTGTCAACTAGAAGCTCCTTTGCAGGTCATCACAGTTTGTGCACTGTATGGCCTCCTCTGTCGGGCACGACCACCACGGAGAGGCGGGAGGGGAGACTTGCCACCCAGCCTCTAGTGGCGCGACCAGTCAGCCTTGGCGCACGCACACGCCACACGCATACGCACGCATCATACGCGTCTTTCTCTCCTCTCCTCTACGGCTCAGCCGCGGTGTAAGCACCTCAAATAATGAAGTACTAGTACTAAAGGCGCCCCGCTCGGGACAACACCGCGCGGCAACGCTGGGAAGCATTGTGCTTTTCAAGCTGGGCGCAAGGGGTCTCCGCCCCTCCTCCTCCGAGTACCCGCTACTTCGAGGACCGCTGGCTTTTTTGCCCCGGCCGTCAGCGGGAGCCACAGCCAGCTCCTGCTACAGTGAGCTACAGTGGATGGCCAGCGGCAGCACGGGGAGCTCTCGGCTGCGGAATCCACCCGCCCACCCTGCCTCGACCCGCAGCTTTTCTTTCCCCTTCCTCCCTTCGCTTCAGCTTCTTCCAACCTCGCCTCTTTGCTTCCCCGTCCCCCCCTTCCCCGCGATCCCAAAACTCTCGCCCAAGCCCTTTACATTGAGTTCCCCCGCAGCTCTTCCTCCCGTACCCTTCTAAAGTCTTGATCATTGTGAGCATTTGTTGCCCGCCCTCGTTCCTCGTGCCTCTCCGATTCGCGCCGCCCGCCAAGCTTGTGTTTCCCTAGCATTTTCAGCCGTATCGCCATGGAGGGTATGTCGATACAGCCGCTACTGTGTCCTTGGCATCGATGAAAGACGCATCCAACACCCAAGGACATGAATTTTTTGAGCTGACACGTTGTCTCCCGCTTCAGAAGAGGTTGCCGCCCTCGTTATTGACAACGGGTACGCTTCCCCGCTGTCTCACCACTGACTTCCCTCTTTCTCCCCTTGGGGCGTCTGGGGACAAGGCGCGCTTGCGACGACGCTGTGGCACGCGTCGACCAACATGACGCACGTATAGAGCCAGCGAGACTGACTGGGTGATAGCTCGGGCATGTGCAAAGCCGGTTTCGCCGGTGATGATGCCCCTCGAGCCGTTTTCCGTGAGCATACCCCACTTCTGCCCACTCAGCGCGCCTCCCCCTTTTGGCGCAGAGCTAGGCGTTCGGCCTCGGCCGCTGGGGAGCCCCCAACGGGCAACAAAGATGCTAATGCCTTGCTCTAGCCTCAATCGTCGGCCGTCCCCGTCATCATGGGTAAGTCGCCGAATGCTTTCTCGATGCCCCTTCGGACTTCATGCGATTGACCATGGCTCCAAGCATTATGATTGGTATGGGCCAAAAAGACTCATACGTTGGCGACGAGGCTCAGTCGAAGCGTGGTATCCTGACGCTCCGATACCCCATTGAGCACGGCGTTGTCACAAATTGGGATGACATGGAGAAGATCTGGCACCACACCTTTTACAACGAGCTCCGTGTCGCTCCTGAGGAACACCCCGTCCTACTCACCGAGGCGCCCATCAACCCCAAGTCCAACCGCGAAAAGATGACCCAGATTGTCTTCGAGACCTTCAACACCCCCGCCTTCTACGTCTCCATCCAGGCCGTCCTGTCGCTTTATGCTTCGGGTCGTACCACCGGTATCGTTCTCGATTCCGGAGATGGTGTCACTCACGTCGTCCCCATCTACGAGGGTTTTGCACTTCCTCACGCCATTGCTCGTGTCGACATGGCGGGTCGTGACCTCACCGACTATCTGATGAAGATTCTGGCCGAACGCGGCTACACCTTTTCCACAACGGCCGAGCGCGAAATAGTGCGCGATATCAAAGAGAAGCTCTGCTACGTCGCATTGGATTTCGAGCAGGAGATCCAGACTGCTGCCCAAAGCTCCAGCCTGGAGAAATCGTACGAGCTCCCCGATGGCCAAGTCATCACCATTGGTAATGAGCGGTTCCGCGCCCCCGAGGCTCTCTTCCAGCCGTCCGTCCTGGGCCTTGAGAGCGGTGGCATCCACGTAACCACCTACAACTCGATTATCAAGTGCGACGTCGACGTCCGGAAGGATCTGTACGGCAATATTGTCATGGTGAGCCGTGGTTTGCGCATTTATGCTTGTGGCTATTACTGACGCCTACTTTGTCTCAAGTCTGGTGGTACGACCATGTATCCTGGTCTCTCGGACCGTATGCAGAAGGAGATAACTGGCCTTGCCCCTTCGTCCATGAAGATCAAGATCATAGCCCCACCGGAGCGCAAGTACTCTGTCTGGATTGGTGGATCTATCTTGGCCTCGCTTTCAACGTTCCAGCAAATGTGGATCTCAAAGCAGGAGTACGACGAGAGCGGCCCGTCGATTGTGCACCGGAAGTGCTTCTAAGGTAAGTTACGATATGGGTGGTGGATTATGGAACCGGCAGATTGCTGTGCGGACGAAATGAAACTTGAGACTGACGGTCGAGCGCAGATTACTGCCCAGTAGAAAATGAGACAGCACACTCGGATGCCTGAGCTTAGGAAAGATGGTTGGACGGGCGACGAATGCAGAGCCTTAGAGGCCGCGCGAGCACCCCGACCGGGTCTCTTACGAAAAGTCTTTGATGGGCTAAGGGGGTTGGCGCTTCTTCCCCGAAGGATGATGCACGGCGGCTCGTGTGTTGTGACTCAGCGCGTGTGTGTGTGGGTGGATGGATGGATCACATGCACGCGCGCACGGCTGACGCGGGCTTTGACAGGCTGAGGATGCGGAGGCAGAAGCAATTAGTAGTCTTTTTTATGCCGCTCCCCGTTCTAGACTCGTATAATAAATAGCAGAATATCAGGAGAGCAACGACTGTGGCGTCAGTTTTACGGCGACCCGGAGAGACTGGCATGTTCCAACTAGTCGTCACAAAACCGAGGGTACCCGGCTTGGACGGGGATGTGTAAGGGAAGTAAAACATTAATAGACAGAAAAGGCAATACGGACATTGTGATCAAGGCTTTCGATATTCACTAGTAGGATTGTCTTGTGATGGCAAGGGACGGGAGATGGCTTCCGACTGCGCGTGGGTGTCTTGCTGATCGGGGGTTGCCGACGCACAGTCGGCAGCGGCAGCCTTATCCAGGTCAAGCTTCCTGTACTTGCGACGACTCTTCTTGGCCGCACTATCGGCACGTTTCTTCTTTACCAAACAGACTCGAGCGGAACGACTGTTTTCGCCATTGAGAAAGTCATCAAGCTTCTGGGCAAGCAGCTGACGGGCGTAAACACGATTCTGACTGCGGAAGCGAGTTGCTTGCGACTTGACAACGAGACCGGTAGGCAAGTGTTTGAGCTGGACGGCACAGCTAGTTTTGTTCTACCAGGGAAGAGGGGATCAGGAGTCACAACGAGCCGACAAGAGCACCAAAAGTGAGGCAGGGGGTGAGGAAAGGAAAAGAACAAGAAAGAGACGCGAGCGGACGAACAATCTTCTGGCCGCCGGGGCCGCTGCCCTTGAGAAAGCACTCATCAATCTCCAACTCGGGCGGCGGCTGTGGTCGCGGCGGGAGAGTTTTGCCGAGGACGGGGCGGGCGGTACTGAAGCAGCGGGCGGAAGGGAGAGGAGGTGGCAAGGAGAGAAGCAGAGAGAGGGAGCGGAGCATGGTATAGGTTGTTGGATTTAGGGTAAGGGGTGATTGTCCGGTTAAGGTGGAGGATGAAAGCCTTGAAGCCTTCTTCCGAACCCTTATTTTTTGGATATCTGGCTGGTATTGTTTAGTCATCGTGGTGCACGACACGGTCAACCCCAGCGCGCTTTACTGTCAGCGGGGGAATATAAAGCGTAGCCATATTCTCTTTCTGTTCTCTCCGTGATGTGCTCCATGGCGTACAGCTACAGCTGTGTGTATTGGCTCATGTCCTGTCACTGCTAGACGCCCAAATATGTAGGAATCGTGAATTTGTTCCCCGTCCTGCCCCGCGGCCGCGTCAAAATCGAGCCAACGGCAGGCACTACCTGGCTATGGGTGGAAGCGAGATACGGGAAAGAGGCATAGGCCCTCCTGCATCCAACAACACGGAACCTCACTCCCCTTCAGCGAGCTCTCAACCGAAAGGCTTCAGACTTGGCTGCACTGTTCTTCAGCACCGACCCGTCACCACAAACTTGCCCGTCTCTATCTGCATCTTCCATCCGTCCTGAAAGAGAGCCGCGGCAACGGCTTTTCTAAGCTTTGATACCCCACTAGGGTTGTGACGGCCCAGGCCGGTGATGACGGTAAAGCTATGTTCCTTCGCCTTCCGCGCTCGACCCTCGCCTAGTCCGTACCACCAATCCCGCGTCTTCTGTAAAGCAATTCGCACGCCATCGAGGACTACTACGCCGTGCAAATCGATTGTGTCGGCACTGCTCTGATGCTGCACCAACATTTCGGCGGCCGCCGAGCTGGCCTGTCTCGTCTGATCTTGTGCTAGGGTGGTGCAGACGCTCGTCGCCTGTGTTTGCGGCAGATGTGAGGCTCCACGGCCTAGCAACTGCCATCTTGTCGCCAGCCTGTCACGCCGGGCTTGACTGTCCTTGTTGGCTGTCCGTGCTGTCTGAAGACAGTCTATTGATGTGCATTCGCTCGTCGCTGAATGGCCATCACCTTCGATGACTTCCGGCGGTAAGGGCGTCAATCGGTAATCGAGATCCAGCCTCTGCCCTTTACTGGGTCTTGCTAAGTGCCTGTTGAGCAGCTCCGCCAATTCGTCGGCAAACTGTGGGATTGGGCCGGCCACTTGAACAATGGTCGGCATGTACTGAACGGGAACGTGTGGATATGTCTTGGCAAGATCATCGGCGCGCTTCTTGCCCATGACATCCTTGGACTCGACACCGAGAGAGAGATATTTTCCGAGTAACTTCACGACGGTCGCGCCAGCCGAACGCTCGTTCTTACAGAACACATCGAATACTTCGTCAGCGCGGATTCCGAACCTATCTGCAATAAATTGGATGTCGTCCTGGTCTATCCAAAAAACACGACAGTCAGTCTCAAAGCCGAGACGCTGAGAAGTTAGACTTACCGTTACTACAAGTCAATGAGCCGTCCTGTCGGCTCGACACGGCGGAGCCGTTGTTCTTCCTCTTCTTTTTCCGTGTCCCCTTTACCAGTCGTGCATCGTCATTTGCGAAGAATCCGTCGATACCTTTTGTCTGCTGACCTGTCGACTTCAGATACTGCACATTGAGGAGATCGTCCAATGCACCTTGAAAGTCGCCTTTGGCTCTGCGCAATGCAAACCGAATATCCCAATCACTCAGCTCCGAGAACATGGATGATAGAAGGAGAAGCTTCGATTCTGCGTTGTCGTTATCGAAAGAGGTAAGCCGCGTTATGAGGCCCAGGAGTTCCCCTGCAGTGCACGACGCAGCATCTTCGCTGGAGGGGTCCGTGGACTGGGTGCGGGATGCTACACAGCTAACGTTTGTCGAGGCCGTCGAATTATCTCGTGCTCCTTCGCTACCTCCATCAACCAGGTCCTGGATGCCGCCAGGGGTTAAGCCAGCGGCTTCGTCCCATGGAGCGTTCTGAACCAGGCCCTCCAAAATCTTGTGCGCAGCCTGGTATCCCGACTTGTACTGAAGGTCGTGGTCGCCTGCAATAGCCAAAATAAGACTTTCATCCAGGTGGAGGCGGAAAGCATCCTAGCGGTTTGCATGTGAGCAAAAGACTTCTCATTACCAGCCTGGCCTTGCAAAGGCAGCATATATGAGTAGCATGATATGGTCTTTTCGTCGGCTGGGTGAAGATAACGAAAGTGGAGGATTCAAACCGTACCACTAGTTTTTGGCTGACATTCGACACAGCTTCGCTAGCCATTCCGTCGTGACAGCGTAATGAGTGATCGATAAGAATAAGTTTCGGCGAGGAGGAGGGTGGCCAGGCGAGAGGACCTTAACTGCAGGCATGATCCGACTAGAGGGAAGAAGATTGCGCGATATTACGCGTGTGTCCGAGTCTTGAAGATTGCTCGAAACACACAGACGCCCGGGGTTCGTCTATGGCTGGAGCGCCATCGACTTTGAAAAGCGTCTTGAGCGCCGCTCTGGGCACGCGGGAGTCCAATTGGCTATGCGCGGTAGTGAGGCAGGCGCAACTGAAGGTAGTCGAGAATCTTATGCGTCAACAAGTCCAGGCTTGAGAGCTTGACCCTGGTTTTTTTGGCGCAAAGAGTAAAATTTTGCGGCTCGATGAAGAAGCGTTGTGATCCAGAGTAGCCAGCGACGTGATAATAGATGAATGGGAAGCGCGGAAACTCAGGCGCGAGTAAGTTGCTAGAGACAAACGGCTTAACTACTTGAGGCCCCCTTTTTTTCGCCTCGTCTCCCGCTTGTGCAAGAGTACGAAGTACGAAGTAGCTTTAGCTGTAATTTGATAAGCGATAGCTACAGCACACTAATCAGGGGAGGATTAGGTGCCGGCTGCTCCGCGCTTGTTTCTCATGTACATCGGGTGATTATTGGAGCCGGACTTTCGAGCCAGCCAGTGGATGGCTCGTGCTTTTTTTTTGAGCTTTTAAGGTGGCAGGCACTAAAAGCCTAGCGGCCTGAGGCACGCCACCGGTGGGACCGGGCTGACAGTATTATGACGCCTTCCTCGTCCCATCCACGGTATCCAGCCTACGCTTAGCATATACAATGTTGAATCGAGTGCGCCTTACGCCCAGATGTCCTCCACAACACACACCGGGGACCGAAGTTCATGAACGGTGTCGGCTACAAGTGGCATTGGAGGTTATCTCCGACAAGACCGTGTCCGCGGTATCGCATGTCGGCCGACATGAAAAGTCCACTCCGGGCCACCGGCCGAGGTAAATTCAGCCGTAGGCTGACTTGACATGAATCCTAGCAACATTGCAAACAGTAACTCAGCCAAAATCCTTACAATATAGGCTATAGGTCCACATAACTCCGCTTTGATGCCACCTGCGAGAAGAACGACACTCTCCAAAGCCCATGACAAGTCTGCAGCGGCGCCTCACTCCACTGATTTGACGGTCTCGGCGACTCACTTCTCAGCTTACTCCCATCTTTTCCATTCCTCAATTAGCTCTTCCACCTGTTGTTCCGACCTCTCATCATTCCTTTGTGCCTTGTCAAGTTTGAGCAGATTTTCGTATATGTTATCCTCCTTCCGCCTCTCCAAAACCTTCGCCTCGAGATACTCGCGATCTCGCCTGCGACATGCCTTAATAAATATTTCCCGCATCCTGGAAAATTAGAGCTGGCAGGTGGCAACAGCCAATCGCTGTTTTTTTGCCGAGAATTCCTGGGCAATGCTGTCGCTGTCCACGAACTTGGGTCTGACTACCTCGTCAAAGCAAGCGCCACAGACGTTGAACTCGGGCAACGATTGCATCGTGTATCAGTAGCCATAACGCACAGGAATATCCTCGCGGCACTCGTAGCCGATTCTGAGCTTCTCGAGTTCCCGGGCAAGTCCCGCAATGTCAGGTGCTTGTTCGCCGGCAGCAGCTTCGTCCGAGATTACCTCCAGCGCATCTAAATAGAGCACAAACTCTTCCCTCTTGGGCGTAAAGTGCAACGCGCATGTTTGCCTCGTCGGTTGCAGTCGGCTCTCAAGTTGTGCAAACAAACCAACCAGGTTCGGAAGTAGCGCTTCGACTGTCATTGCACACTGGTAACAAGCAGAAAAACCAGGCACGGGTCGTCTAGTGTAGGGGTCATTCACCGTCAACCAATTGCGAGTGGCTTTTCGGTTGCCAGGACACGGTTCGCTGCATGATGATGCGGCCAAGTCCGCAACACGATAGAACAGGCGCAAGTCTGACAGCTTGTGCTTCAGAGTTAGGAGCCATGCGATCCTGTACTGCGGTGAAGACCCAAAGTCGCAAGAAAACGCCACATCGGTTGAGCGGAGAACGGGCTGGAATTGAGTACGAAATGGAGAGGCGGAAAAAACAGCCTCGTAACAAGTAGGACAAATGTTGAAGTCGGTCCGCGGCAGCGTGAGCCAGCTTGTCATACCCGCCACGGGTTCGGCACGAGAACATTCAGGCAGCCCTGATGACCCGTCCCCGTTTTGGCCATCAGAAAAACGCCGATAGGAGCCAGCAGGCCTGTCTGCATGATTCCGAATTGTTTCTGGGGCGAATGAAGGGGGCTGCTAGAGTTTTTGAGCTTCTACGGAGTTGACAGTCGGTAGACTGAGCCTTCTGGAATTAAGCGGCTGCTCTCGGCTGGAAAACATGGCTCGTGAAGGCTCAGGTATGACAGCTACCGGGAGAGCCATGGTCGTCCCTTGGTTCAGTTGAACATAGTGCCTGTCGACCCTTTGCGCGGAGGATACAAGGTCGTCGTCGTCGGGATAAGGCAGCTGCACTTGACTCTCGTCATTCTGAGGTCGGCGAGTTTATGTGACGGGGAATGTAGCAAAGCTCCGAGGCATCGACGACATTGCCATGTTGGGTGTTGTTTGGCTAGGATAGAGGTTGGGTATGGTATCCCTGCGCGAACGACGCCTGGTCCATTCAGTACCGTTGCCGTCCTTGCCTGCGTCATGAGAGGTGAGATAATCATCTTGGAAGACAAGGGGCGGCTTTTGGAGGTATGCGTGAGTAAGAATAAGGTGACGATTCGCTGGATGCACGGCTCTGTGTCCCAGGCGTGTGTGACAATCTAGCTCTTGCCGGATCCAAATCACTCTGCCTCGATGCCCTCGATTTCCTCGAGTCATCCCTCGTGACGCCGCGAGGAGATAGGGAAGGCTCGTCTGTATATCGCGACTCGGCTTTCCAATCACCCGACAGTCTCGTAGGAGGCTTAGTGACGTCGGGGCTTGAATCGAGTCGCCGAGTCATGGAAGCCGTTCGTCTACGTTGATGATTCGAGCGAGGCACATATTCACCATCTCTTTCAATCCGGTTTCGGTTGCTCGACAGCTTTTCGTTGGCCGCATATGGCCGACCTTGAGCACAGTATCGCTGCTCTCGTCCGCAGGTCCCACCGTATATGAAATCGGGAGAGAGCAACTGATTATCGGAAAGGGCGTACGGACGAGACAGATGCTCGGTACAGCTGCCCTCGGTCGCTGCGGTAGATCGACTGCGGTGGTGCTTGCGCGGGCCATGGGGGAGGTTTTGAGTCTCCAGCGAGGGCAGGTCCTGCTTGTTTCGCCGCGACTCGAGTCCGGGCTTCACGCTGACCGTTGGCGATTGTTCCTCGGCATGGGCAGGCCCGTATCTGCTGCCTGCATCTGCTTTTGGTCTGGTGCTGTCGTCCGGTATGCTGCTTATATTCCGCTGCGGTCGATTTGCCGCCGATTCCGGCGGAGCGGTGTCCTTTGAATGCTCATTGACAATGACAAATCGTCGCTCCGGGTTGTACGCGTGAACTTCTACGATGATCGGCTGTTGATCGATATCACCTTTCGATGGACTTTCCTCCTTGCTTGGAGGTGAGGGACAATATTCTCTGGCCAAAGACGTCGCCTCGTCTTCAACACTCGGAGGCGGTGGCCAATGCCGATGCCTGGAGAAGGTAAAACCGTGAGGTGGCCATGTGCGATCATCGCTCGACTGAGAGACCGTGGCTATTCGCTGACTTTTGTAAGATGCACTGCCGCGATGATCAGTGGTAGCTTATCGGGTGTTGGGGGCAACGATAGGGTCACGGACGGATATACATTCCGATTACCTCGGACGTCAAAATATCCCGAACGGGAGATGAGCCGGATGACATCGGGCGAGTTCGCCATGCTTGCTGTCTCAACCATCCAACGGGGCGGTGCGCATAGCAGGGAGACGCGGGCGGCAGGAGTCGTCGGGCCCGGGCCGCCGGAAATGTCTTGCGCTGGCAGTCCTGTGATAGTCCGCGACGAGACTGAACGGGTCAAGCCCTGGGGGCTGCGGCGACAACTTATATCGCAGCCCCAACAGACGGAGGGATAAGGCACCGAGATGGCCTAAGGCTGTTGCTTAAGGTGAAGAAGGTGGAAGAGACTTGGGACGAGCAAATGCTCGATAGTGAAATCGCGTTCGAATAAGCCCGAGCGATTCGGAACACGACGGCTGATGCCAGTTATGGTAGGTTACGTTGCATGTGCTGCCTGGGGGCGATAACATCGTCTGTCAACGAGGCGGAGTGATCGCTTGACTTACCTACTTGTGACGAGATATTTACTCTGACGCATGGACCTGTCATCTTCACTTGATCGAGGCCTACCCTGGGACCGGACCGTGCAGCATAGCTTGCATACACGCCCAGAGCCCGCATATTATTTATTGTTTGCGTTGCATACGCTCATATTGGACCCCCCGACTATGACAATTGGCGCCATGCCTTACCCCACAGGTCGGATTTCGTAGGGTTTGATGTACATAGCTTTGGACCCAGGGCCTTCGGCCAGGTCAAAAGATGCGGCCACATCAAACCCCGACAGCTCTATTCACCTGTCTTTCTGGATGAATGTAGGGTCGCTCTCGCAGATCCCAGTCAAGCGTGCATAAATCCCAATTTTCTTCCTGTCATTCGTACCCGGTGATGACAGGGTCCGAGCCACACCGTCATTTCTTCACTCCGGATCCTGGGAGTTATCTCGATCGCCTCGCGACTGCTGACCACCCTCGCTCATGCCCACGGCGCCATGCACGGAACATGGCGTCAAATGTCTTGGTCTTCATGTGGAAACGGCACATACATGACGCTGGCCTGCACCTTAAAGTCGTCACGATCGATCAATCGCTTCCGCCGAGCGTGGTAATCGCGACTTGTGCAAACAATCCGTGTCGCATAGGTTCAGAGTGCAGCCGGCTGCAGTCATGTCGTGCTCTCTGTTGCAATCCAGTGATGTATAGCACGCCAGCTACGCCAGCAGCCCAAACTAGTTCTCCAAGAATTCCTCTATGTCCGCGTCCTCATCCGCCGCGGTATGCCGCCGTTCTTCCTCTTCGAGTAGGGACTTGAGCATCTGACGCTGCCTCATCCTCGCCTGGCTCCCCCACTCTGCGCCGCTACCATCCCCGTAGTCCGGTGCTCCGTCGAGCTTGTCCTTGATGTCCCGAATTTCGTTTGGCGTCAACACCGGATCAATCGCATTCTTGCTTCGAGACCTGGCGTCTTCGTCTTCCATTCTCCTGACTGCGCCCCTGGAAGCCCACTTCACGAAATGGGGTCGCAGCAGCATGTACCCGCCGACGAGAACGACGATACGGATCCATGACGCCGTAGTCATACGGGAAAAACTGTCCCGAAGATTGCTGTTTGCATTGTTCCCATACTCGACGACACGGGCCGCAAGCCTTCCAAGAAGATTGAGTTCAGGTTGATGTCCTTGGTGCTCCATAGCCGCGACGGCAGCAGGAGGCGCAATTAGGGCAACTGCGCAACGGATAAACGTCGAGAAGCGAGTATCCTCCAGATCCAGAGCTCATGTGGTTGTGAGTTCTGACTGTCGAAAAGATGTGATGACAGAGTATTCAGTCGTATTCCGTGAATATTATTTCCAGGAATATGATAGACAGACGATGGGCGGATGGATGCTTAGCTGGGGTCAAGACTTCTTGGATTCTAGAGATAGCTAATGGCTTAAGCGACGCTGTTGATCGACTAGCTAGGTAGACCGAAGTACTACTGTACGGCCTTAGTCATACTGGTTTAGGCAGCTTAGAATAGCAACCTCTGATGCCATGAAAAAGATTCACGCCATCACATCCGAGGGCCTTTTTTCCGTGGGAATAATAGCTGCGAGTGACCTGATAGGCCTCAGGGTGCGCTCGCAATTGAAGCCATAGTGTAGAAACGGTAAAAGTCACGTGATAGAAACCACGGCTGATTGCTGATGTCCCGCAGGCTCCAAGTTATTCCCAAGGGTGTTAAAAATCAGCAAGCTTCTTATTCGACAACGGCTTCTGCTGAAGCCACCAAACCTCTTCTCTGTGCTTTCGTCTGTCGTGTCGTTCTCCCTTCTTTCGACTCTAGATTCTTTTTCCTCGTCATTTACTGCGGTGCAACATGTCAGCCGCTATCAGATCTGTTGCGCCGTTCCTGCGGACCGCGCGGCACGGCTTGACGTCCGGCCGTGTCAATCCGCTGCAGACTGCGTTCAGGAGCCAGAAAGTTCCTGGCATCGTCAATATTTACCGCAAATATGCCGTTTATGAACGGACGAAACCGAATGTAAACATTGGTATGAGAATTACTGGCTAAATTAGATCACTCCTCTATGCTGATAATCTTGGCCAGGTACCATCGGACACGTCGACCACGGCAAGGTAGGCTAGTCAATAAGAGTGAGACGTGCCTTTTTTCGAATACCAAGACTGATGGCGAGGCCGGCAGACCACTCTCTCGGCCGCCATCACCAAGAGTCAAGCGGAGAAAGGACTAGCCAGCTTCCTTGATTATGGTGCCATCGACAAAGCACCCGAAGAGCGGAAGCGCGGCATTACCATCTCTACGGCGCACATCGAGTACTCGACAGAAAACCGGCACTACTCCCATGTCGACTGCCCTGGCCATGCCGATTACATCAAGAACATGATCACTGGTGCCGCAAATATGGACGGGGCCATCATTGTCGTCGCTGCCTCCGATGGTCAAATGCCCCAAACACGCGAACACTTGCTCCTCGCTCGACAGGTCGGCGTTCAACGAATTGTCGTTTTCGTCAACAAAGTCGACGCTATTGATGACCCTGAAATGTTGGAGCTTGTCGAGATGGAGATGCGCGAGCTCCTCAGTCAGTATGGATTCGAGGGCGACGATACTCCCGTGATCATGGGCTCGGCTCTGATGGCTCTCAACGATCAGAAGCCCGAAATTGGTCGGCAGAAGATCGACGCGCTTCTCAAAGCTGTTGATGAGTGGATTCCTACCCCCAAGCGTGACCTCGACAAACCGTTTCTTATGTCCATCGAGGATGTTTTCTCCATCTCTGGTCGTGGCACCGTCGTCTCGGGCCGAGTCGAGCGTGGTATCTTGAAGCGTGACGAAGATGTTGAGTTGGTCGGCAAAGGCACGGAAGTTTTCAAGACCAAAGTAACCGACATTGAGACGTTCAAGAAGTCTTGCGACCAATCACAGGCTGGTGACAACTCTGGACTCCTAATCCGCAGCATTCGTCGTGAAGATATACGCCGTGGCATGGTCATTTGCAAGCCTGGTACCGTCAAACCGCATACCCAGTTCCTCACCTCTCTTTACGTCCTTACCAAGGAAGAAGGAGGCCGGCATACCGGTTTCCACGAGCACTACCGGCCACAGCTCTATCTCCGGACTTCAGATGAGTCTGTCGACCTATCGTTCCCCGAGGGTACCGAAAACCCGCAGTCTAAGATGGTCATGCCCGGGGATAACGTGGAGATGGTTGCTACATTGACTCATCCCAACGCCCTCGAGGTCGGACAACGATTTAACATTCGGGAGGGAGGCAAGACTGTGGCAACTGGCCTGGTGACCCGCATCCTTAAATAATGCAACTTGCCCGACAAGGTTGAATAGAGTAACTTTGATCACGTGGTTCACATAGCGAGCAGAACCTCTCGATAGAAGGTAACCGATTCGTGCGGGGACTAACGACCCAGGACGGTTTGGCGTTTCCCGACTCGACTCGAGATTGGTGCTGTATCTCGGACGTGGCGGGAGCGATAGCACCCTTTCTTCGCTCTCCCTCCTGTATCCCATCTTGTATTCTACCAGGTCAAACTTCGGAGGTTAAAGGCTTTGGGGCCTTTGTGAGACTATCTATGATCGTCGGGTTCCAGTCGGAAAACCGCATATATGAGCAAAAGCCACGATGGCGGAAAATCAATCTAACCACTACTTGCAGACTATTGTCCGTAGACAGTTGATTATATTGAGCATAAGGATATGCAACTAGCTTGACATGCCAATGTTCAAGTATGAAACTCGTCCTTGCGGAGGTCAGCAACAAATGACGTGCACTACCAGAGGACAGAAGCTACTCCTTTGACGTTGAGCTTGTTAGAGGCTGGTGGTCATTGTGAGATAGAATTTAGAGACATTGCAAGACGGTAGTGATCTATTCTCTTTGGATGTCGTCGGTCGCATAATCTCCTCGAGATCAAGCAAGCCATTTAACTCCGGTTCCAAGCGGCCGTCGCTTTCTGAGACGTTTCCCAAAAACCAACTTGATTGCCGTCGGCAATGCGCCCTCCAGCAATCACGTTCGCTATTTCATAAGGTCATATTGCCCGGGCTTGTTTAGCGGTACTATGATGATTCACACCCGGTCAGCAACCCGGCCCCTGCCCTTGCTCTCCCTAGCTGGGCTCACCTTGTTGAAGCCGATATCCTTGGCCTTCTCGCGGAAGCATTGACGGCACAGGTTGAGACTGTACTTCCGGATCAGGCCAGCGGAGTGCTTGCAGACGCGGCTATGAGATGGGAAACGCGTTAGCAAATCACTGCTCTGGCAAACGGGCCGCCCGGTTGAGGCGCTAGGCTGGGCGGGGTGGCTTCGGGTACAAAAACCGTACCAGCAGCGAGAGCCCTTGCCGTAATTCCGGGGGCGCGAGTTCCAGACACTTTCGTGAGACATGGTTGGCGGTGCTTGGAGGCCGACGACGTTGTGCTGGGGGGTGAGGAGGGAGTTTTTTTTTAAGAGATATTCGCGGTGTGGGCATTCAACAATTTTGTGTCCCTCTTTTTTTCCCTTCTCGTAGCGTCCTACAAACCGATTGGACGGCAGGGCTGACAACCTAAGATCCGAGACCACGTGAACCTGGGTCGTATACATCACGTGACTTGACTGTTTTCGACGCTGGAAAGGAAAGCGCATTTGTCTGCCGGACTACTTCGTAGTCATCCTGGATTGTGGAGTGACAGAGCAGCATATTCTTTATGGCTTTGAAATATATTTCTATTCGGAGAGGTCGAGCTTTTGCAGGTCATCAAAGTGCCAAATTGTGTGAATGTGTGAATAGCTACTACGGGTATCATGGAGGTATCAAGGGGTCGCATGGAATGGGCAGATCGTACACGGGGTCCCATTCTCCCTATATCTCCTGTATCTGTTCTCGCTCTCTCTCTCGATAGGCAACGGGCACAAGAATATACTGATTTACCTCGCTGCGCTAGTGCTACGCATATCTTTTGAGATACTGACACCAACAAACCAAATACAATTTTTGGCCGCGGGGGATTGCATCGTCTCCAATTGTGTCCATTGCCAGGCATTGGGACCAGAATTACAGAGGAAATGTAATGCTGAAGGCTACCAGGGGGACTTTATCAATCGGCCGGCCCCTTCAGTAGCGAGGACTAGATTCAGGTTCGTTTTGAGGAAAAGGAATATATTTGCTCTATCATGCCAACATCATGATGCCTTGCCCTCTCGTCGCTGCCCTCCGCCCAGGGCCGCGCCTCGCGAGCAGCCGGACGACGCTTCCTACATCTGGCTGCGAGGTCGGGGAGCCCATGAAGAGAAAAAAGGGGGGGCAGATGCTTCTCTCGAAGCAAACTTTCCATAGGAGTTTAAAACACACTTCTTGGCGCTGAAACGAGCCGTCGGCACCTAGTTCCGTGGATATCATTCTAAAAAGGTAAATAGATGCGTGTGCAGCACGTTCATGGCTCGTGTAGCGTCCCGAGCATCGATGACGCATGATATGTTGATCTCGCTCGCTCCTGACAAGGCGCACACGGATTAGTGCGCCAGAGGTGAAGAAAGAGAGAAAGCCAAGGTCGCCCACACTCACCCTGCGATATCATCTCTAGGTTGATGTTGTGCTCGCCGAGTGTTGAAAACATGCGGCCGGCAACGCCAATCATGTTCTTCATATCGGCGCCCACGAGGCTGAGGATAGCCATTTCGGGGAGCACGCTAACCTCGCCGCACTCAGCCAGTGTTTGCCGCGCCTTGGCGAAGGCATCCATCTGAGTGCTGCCTGAGTGGATAGCCATGGAAACATGTACCTCGCTGGTGGATATGAGGTCGACAGAGATTGAGTACTTGTCGAGGATGGAGAAGATGCGCGCAAAGAAGCCATGCGAGATAGAGCGCTTGTTGGAGTGGACGTTTATAACGCTCACATGATCCTTGATGGTGACTGCCGTGGGCCGCTTGGGCGTTGAGGTGGGTCGTGAGTGTGAGGGCCGTGATCGGTAGAGCTGGTGTCCCGCGGACAGGTCCGGATCCGGAATGACGATGGTGCCACTGCCACGGGGATTCATGACGTTCTTGATACGGATGGGGATCGGGGGCTGAGCACGGATGACCTGGTCCATGGTGAGGTGGTGGATGACCTCGGAGCCGTAGAATGTCAGCTCGGCCGCTTCTGAGGGTGTGATGGACGGTAGCAGTCTTGCGGTAGACACCTTCGACGGGTCTGCCGTGAAGATGCCGTCAACTTCCTTCCAGATCTGAAGCTCTTCGGCGCCAAGGCCAACAGCGCACAAGGCGGCGCAGAGATCGGTGTAGCCGCGGCCAATGTCGCCGTCGATCAGACTGCCGGGGATGTTGCCGAAGAAGCCAGTAACAACCGGAACACGGGTCCCGCAAGCCTTGAGCTTCCGGACGAAAGCAGCAGACGCGTCCTTGTACAGCTCGGTATCGAGCTGCGCGTCTGTCTCGCAATGAAGGGCGTCGCACAAGTCAATATATTCGGCATCAATTCCCTGCGCACGTGGCATCAGCCCAGTCTAGCCAAGAAGGCACGTCGGACCAAGGCGCCGAGGGGAGGTGTACGCATACCCTGTCCAATAGCAAGGTCGTCATAAAGAGGCAGGCGAGCTTCTCGCCGAAGCTGATGACGCGGTCTTTGGACCGGGAGTTGATTTCGAGATTGAAGCGTTTGGCAGCGAAGACATACTCGATGAGCTCCTGGCACTGGGTCCCGATCCTGAGAGAGAGGGCGTCACGAAGAGCCGGATTGCTGATATATTGCTTTGCGGCGAAGGTGTGATCTTGACAGATGTCGTTGATGAGGCTCCTCGCCTGCTCAGCCAGGGACTCGGGCTCGGCGTCGACACTGGCGGCGTAAGCGGCGCCGACGCTGCGGAGCTTGTCGTAGACGTCTATAAGCCTATGGAGGTTAGGTGCAAGTCAATCAAGAGGCTCCGCGTTTAGTACAGGCTGGTCTCAGCCTGTATGCATGTTTGCATGACTGACCGGCTGGTGGTGCCCTCAGCCTTTTTGCCGGTGCTCCTAGCTGAGCAGACGACAACAACGCGGTTCCGTGACAAGCTCTCCCTGGGCAAGCCGTTAGCTGGCGAGACGATTGAATGGAGCGACGAAGGCGAGACAGGTAAGCCTACTTGACAATGTCATTCGCTATCTAAACGATGAGCGGCGTCAGATCTCGACAGCCCTTACAGCCCGCGGAGAGCACAGGCGAGCGCACGACACACCTTGTCAGGGAATTTGCCAATGCTGGTGCCGCCGAACTTCTGGACGACCCAACCCAAATCGGTCGAGTTGCTGTAGATAGAGCTGCCCATTGCTGGTCGTCTACCAGACACGAACACACACACGCGCGCGCGCGCACACAAACGCACACAAACGTACACTCGGGAACCAATCACGGATACAGACAAGGAAGTTTCGCAACGTAGGCAGAGCCCTAAAAGGGACGCTAGCGGCGTTTTCTTCGCTTGTCGTGGTTCTCTGGCTCTGCGACTCTGCGGGAATGGTACTTGACGTTAGCGCCACAACACTGCAGACAATTGGCGTCGGGACGAGAAGAAAGAGACCGGAAAAGAAAGGCAGAGAATGGGAGATCTGAGGACGCTGCGTGTGGTTGCGCCGATGGGCTGGGCGCAGCCGCCGTCAAACGCTGGAGCCTGAAGTAGCCGTTCTGCCGCCGCGGGCGAGGGTCCGAGAACGGAACTCGGAGTGGGGAGGATTACTGTAGGCACTACGCTTGTTCCTTGCGTATGTACAGTCATATTATTTGGCATTGCAAAGATTTATTTTGTCGGCATTCTTTGTCAGCGGGCCAGTATCTCAGTCTTTCATCGAGAGTTCATCGTTCCACTGTCTCCCGATCACCCGACTTTTTTCTCTTTCACATGATTTTGCTTTCCGCCACGGTACCAAAGAAAGATTGCAGAAGAAGCGAAGACGCAGGAGGAAACAGACACGTCAAGATTCACCGTGCTAGGGCACAGAAACTTTAGGAGGAAAGGGGAGGGAGGGGGGTCTATTGTTTATAAACATCACGCATGCATATCTATGATTGTGCAGGTGCTTCAAAGTAACTATAGTTAGTCGTGTGTATCATCGAAAGACTCCTACAGCACACATTTCATTACCTCTCTATACTGGGTAAAACTAACCGGACTGTGCTGTCCTGCTAAAACCGGACTGTGTTTTGTCCGTATTTAGAAAGTGGAGACAAGGCTTTTTGGTGCTAGGACAAAAGATACTTCATACCACACACATTTTTTTCGTAAAAGAAAGTTCCTACCATCTCCATAAAGGTACTCAACCCATCCAACGCCGTGGGTCAACAAAAGTGGTCTCTTTCAATTCCCCTTAACTAGAAGTTATCAAGACTAATCAAAACCGAACGTCATGCCCTACGCCAGGAAGTCTGCCGCGGTTTGCCGCTGCCGCTTTTTCGGGCGTTCAACTTGTTCCCCGTTTTCCTCATAGATTGGCTGTGAGGTTGGGAGAGAGGCCAATGGCCCCGGAATAGCGACCTGATCTTGCGAGGGAGCCTGCGAAGCAAAGAGACGAGGCCGGTCGCGATGGCCCCGAATGCGAGACCCTCTTGAAGGTGCCGGAGGATCATATCTTTCTCATTTGGACGGCACTCTCGCCTCTGTCAACGCGTTGCGAGGCCGGTCCCGCGGCCTTCGCGGCGCCGGCACAGGCTCTTGAGTGACCATAACAATCGTTTAAGGTGATAGAGAAGATCCTGCCGCCTCTGATGAGACCTGTGTTCCTGACGAGGCCTGAGTTCCTGACGGGGCCAGTGTTTCTGACGAGGCAGCTGCCGCTGCTGGGGTCGCGGAAAGGAGGCCAAGTTGCTGCTGTTGGAGGACCTCCGTGATCATCGCCTTGATCTGATCGTTGATTGTGCCGCCGGCGGAAGCGTTGCCATGGCCTCTGCCTCTACCGCCCCTGCCCCTAACGCCTCTGCTTCTGCCGTCTCTACCTCTCTGCAATGCTTCTGAGACGAGAGGGGCTCCGTTTGCAGCTTCTTGATCAAGCGGCTGACTTTCCTGGCTATTGCCGCCGCCCCTGCCCCTACCCCTGCCGCCTCTGTCTCTCCATGGCCTCCCTAACCTAAGGCGGGCGGCGCGCCACTTTGATCCTCTTGACTTTCCTGACCTTCCTGGGGGCGCCCGAGGGAGACCCAGAGCGCCGTTCTGAGCTAGACAGCTTACTCCCCTCTCTCTGCTCTTGTCGGTTTCTTCTCCTTTGTCCGGGTTTTTCTTGCTTAGTTATGCTTCTTTCTTTCTCCTCGGCGCACTCCTGTCTTCTCTCTTTACTCTGACCGACAGAGGTTGGCGAGCGGCGGAGGAGCCCGCTAATGGCTGTAGTGAATTTTTAGGTGGCAGGCACAAGCACAGCGCCCTGAGGCACGCCACCGGTGGGGCCGGGTTGGCGTTGTTGATGAGGGAGGCCTTCGGGCCCCTTCGGGCCTCCCGACCAGCCTCGTTCCAACCGCAATCGCTGCCCATGCAACACCTTACCGGTCCGACTGCGCCGGAAGTCATTGCTTGTGCACCTGACTTTTTCGACTTTGTCAGATTTTCTCCTGCGGGAGTTTTCTCTGGTTTTGCATATTCAAGGAACCTTAGATCGCGTACGACGTTGAATAATTCAATCATTCAAGGAACCTTAGTTTTATCCGGACAATCTAACATCTGGGGTACAGAATCCTCACGCAAAAACTGTGAATATATGTTTTCAGCCAAGTATTCCTTGTCCTCTCCCTGCGAACAGGCACATTTTCTCGATCGGTAACATCACCAACTTCATCCGCATTTGACTTGCAGGAGCCATGGCCAAACTGTTGACTTGGTAACGTGGAGAGTCAACCATCAAAACCCTACTGTGTATTCTTCTTCCCGGAGATTCTAAAAGACCAGAAAATACAGCACTCTCTGCAAGGGAATGCAGACAAACTTGTTCACCATTTTCTGTTCTTAGCTAAAAGCTATCCAAGATGAAGCGAGAAAAGGAGAAAGGGACGCCCTGGGGTCCACTCAGGGTCTATCTAGAGCCCGCACCGGCCCGGCCCCACTCAGTCTCGGCACAACATCGGCTCTTGTGATACGAAGGCTGGGAACTTAACTATCCGGACCAGAAAATGTTATTTGGCTCCACCATTACAGTGTGAAATGAATTTTATGAAGTTAGGCACTGTATTTGACCTACAATGCTTAGAAAGCTCTTTCCCTACTAATTTGTATGGCAGGATACCCCTACAAACGTAAATCATCAAATTGAGTCAAGACCAACCAAAATGGTGCAGACTAGAACTCAAGCGCGAGGAAACCGACGTACTGGTATCCCGACCGGCGAGAGATATGACCTTCCAGCCTACCAGCCGACCAATCAGAGCGCCCGAGCTGCTGACGAAGCCGCTGACCTCACGCAACGACCTTCTGCCTATGCTGCCTCTACCTCCAGCCCTGAAGATGAAGAGGTTCATTCGACGAGTAAGGATACAACGGCTGCAACGGCTGCCAAAGCTGGCCCAATCGAGCATACATTAGCGATAAGAGGCATTGCTCTATAACTTTGGAATCAGGGCCTTCCGACCAATCAGATCATAGAGAGGACTGGGATCAAGAAAAGCATCTTCTTTGACCTTCTTAAAAAGGCCAAAATGCGTGGCTTTGAGCGTGGCATGCCTGTATTGCAGGATTATTTGACCAATAAGCCACGCTGCGGCAGGCCCAAACTGGTCAATGAAGCCGTTGGAAAGAAAGTTATTTCAACCTTAACTCGAAATAGTACCACGAGGCAATATAGCCTATCACAGCTAGCTGAGGCAGTCCAGAAGGTCTATGGAATACAGCTCAGTCATATGAACCTATGGCGTTGACTCAAAAAGACAGGCTACTCGAGTGTCAAGCACACAACAAAGCCAGGGCTGAATAAGCTCCAACGAATCAGAAGGCTCCAGTTTGCCTGGGAACATAAAGACTGGACTTTAGAACAGTGGAAGAAGCTTGTTTGGAGCGATAAGACCTCTGTTATCTTTGGCTCAATGCGGGGAAAACGGCGTGTGTGGCGCCTGGCCAGGGAAGCGTATTCTCAGCATTGTGTGCGGCAACGTTGGAAAGGCAAGAAGGAGTTTATGTTCTGGGCCTGCTTTACATACCATCACAAAGGCCCTTGTTATATATGGGCCAATGAGACTGCAGCACAGACGAAGACATAATGCCGAAGTGACCTTGTGGAACGAAGAGAACGAGGCTCGGCTCCGAGAACAGTGGGAGATAAACAATAGCATGCGGCGCTTGAATCTCAAGAGGAAGCCCCCCAGGAAAAGCTACAGAAGCTTGTGGAACGGCTGCCTAACAACATCCAATGGGGTGCTTTATTTGCGTGGCAGCAATCTATATAAAGAGGGAAGTGCCCCACCCTAATTAACGAGCCAGGAAAGAGAGGAACTTTATTCGGACAATGAGACTATTTTGTGTCAATCAAAGCCTTGTGTTTGCCTGCCTTTCCGGGCGTGGAAGAAGGCGTTGAGAAAAAAGCGCGGAAGATTGGGTGGAAGACTTAGAGGAAGATGTTGAAAACTCCATTTCCTAATTAGGAAATTTTTACAGAATTGTACTGTATTACACGATAGGGATGGTGGATACAGTGTTCTGTACGCCGAGTTACTTTTTCTGGTCCGGATAGTTAAGTTTCCCAACCTTCGTAGTCTGTCATCCATGGCAAAGCCATCGAAGTATATATCGGGCCTAGCCCGTGACACTCACTGCCTCTTGGCAATTACGTTTAGCCTCCTCGACTTTTCACACAATTCTTTACTTCTGTTCATGTCGACGATAGCCACATCGATTTGTCTGTCGTTTCTATCAGTTCGCCATCACTGTCCGCTTTTTAGCTATGAAGTTTCTACCACGTTGCCCTCCATGATTCTCGTCCGCCATTAGTGGTCTCCGTTCACCACGCTTTATTTGCCAATTCTAAAATGCCAGGCTGGAATCTGATGCTCCAAGTGCAATCCGCATAGAAGAGCTTCCCACACCGGGCGAGCCTTGACCCCAAAACTACTGACAACCACCAACGTCTGTTCCACCAGCCATTCGTAATCTCGTGTCCCGAGTTGGGCAAGCTTGCCGACCTTGCAGCAGATCTCAGCCCAGTCCTGGATGAAGAGTCGCTCCAGAGATGCCTGAGGATGGTGAAACTCCAAATCTGAATGGCTTCCCTCCACGTCGATCATGCGGGGAAGACTCTCCTCATATGCCTGCAGCTAGCGCGTCACCAAGATAGTGAGAAGGCTTTTCAGATGGTCGCAATGCGCAACGAAACGACCTGCTTCGGATGGCTAGCGGCAGGAATGGCTTGGGATCTAATAACAATTCCAGCTGTTCCAGATCGCTCCCAACTACTCTGCCAGACTTAGAGGTTACAAACGTCGGACAGCAGACTAATAAGGGCGACTGGAGGCAACGCAAGAGACATCGACTCCATTCATGTCGAGGTCAAGGACAAAGTCCGGTGCTCCTGCGTGGCGGCGGCGGGAGCCTGTTTAAACTGCGGCGGATCAGAGCACCAGTCGTACCAGTATACCTGCCCATGAAATAGCTTAACGCCGCCACGAGGCCGTGGTAAAAGGTCCGGCGGTCCCCGGGACCGTCGCGGAGGAGGCGCCGGCCGGACCGGTCCTTCACCAGCGTAGCAGCCCTGGGCTTAATTCAAAGTAATCATCTACTTAGGTGTCAAGAGGTCTTCTTCCTTCAAGATATTTTCCTTCTGCTACACTGGGAAATGTTCACGGTATCTATAGACCGTCACAAAGCCCAAAGCCTTCCCTGTACAGGCGTTCCGGTAAGGCCTTATTCCTGGGTTTGTGTGGTTACCACATTTATCGTGAGTCATGACGGTAGACTCATGTTCACGTCATGTCTGAGAATAATAGCCTTCCGACACAAGTGTCCGGATGAGACCTCATGTCCAAATCGTGTCAGAAATCTCTTGCCCACGCCGACCATGTGCCTTTGCCGGTGCCGTGCGACTTCAAGTTGTGAAATTTATAGCAACATGTGTCTGAACACGTCTCGTCCTGAATGTCGGAGCCGGCATTGGTCCGTGCAATACATATGAAGTGATTGCGATCTTTAGACGTAGCGAGTTCCCATGGAATGTACTTCGTTTCTAAATTGAATTCCAGATAAAAAGTCAATCGTCCTGGCCATTGAAATCGTTTCCAAGCATGGTTATCGCGCACACAGCCGCACTCGTAGGCTCAGGTGCTGTTGGACTACCACTTTTCACCATGAGCCAAGACTCGCTCACCAATGTGAGCTATCCCATTTTTTCCATCGACTACGTCTCGCACTGACCAATATGCGAGCAGCGCAGGCTTATTTTTCGGCACAGCCTCGCAACAGTTGACAGACCTACCAAAATACCTGCTAGACACCGAATGTAGATGAAGTCGCCGATGACCCCTGTTTGCGAGTTAATGGTCTTCACGGGACACCTGCCACGATTGTGTCCGACAGAGGCACTCCATACTTTGTCAGTACTTTCCGGCGTACATACGCTCAGCGTTTGACTTGGAGAAACATCGCCTCCAGCCAGCGCTTGGCGTGCAACAACCAAGGGCAACCCGGACGGGTCAACAAGGAGCTTGAACAATAGGTACGGGTAACTATACCCGTTGATATTGGTATGGGGTCACAGTAGGCCAACCAATCGTATTCGTGAGGATCCTAGGCGCTATGGATGGTTTGGCTATCTCTGAGTCCATTCTCGACAACGCACAGCTAGCAC